>JAHZTW010000008.1:408439-420895 GCA_020283515.1 Alliaria petiolata | reverse complement strand
TATAAGCATAGTTTTCAACTAAGCTCGTTTTCCAATTTTATGTTTGGTTTCGAATATTAGAGATTTTAAATAATTTGCTGATGTGAAAAGTTTATGTTTTCTATTAAACATTTGTAACGTTATTTAGCGGTAAAAATGATTCCACTAATAATAAAGCTTAAATTAGGATTTCTTGCTAACCAATGGCTCGATTTGACTAAACATTTGAATTTTGAACTTTGATATGATCATATAGCTGCGTTGAAAGAAAAATAACTAAATCCAATTATATCATTATCACCTGACAACTTAGTAACCAACAATGAAAGTATGAAATTAGTATGCATATTCACTCTGTCACAAAACGTCACTATGTTCTCTCTACTCAACGCAACTAAAGGACGACGATTCTACATGTAATTCGGTAGAGCCTCTTTGGATCACAACGAGTTTCTTGAGGATGTCATGGCTTCTTGAAATATTATCACTATTCATACGTAGAGTGAGTTTTTTTTTGAGGATTGTCGAGTTCTCTAGGAAGTACCTTACTAGCTTCATTTCTCCAGCAAGTCCCCTGATTGTGGTTTCGAAATCAACAAACTCTAGAGATGATAGCAAACACTCTGGCACAGATGAAAAACTGATTTGATTCCATTTCTTAAAATGACCATGCCATGCCAGAGAAAAATTTCTTAAAATCCATCAGAAGACTGGAGAAACTAAACTCACATGGAGGCTAGGGTTTTTAAGGGTTTCCAACGATTATTGAAATTAACCCTTTTTCTCGTGTGACATATATCCGCTTTATTATTCTTCTATTTTATTAATTAATTTTCCTTTTTTTTTATATCTTTTGGATTTATAAATTTACTCTCAACCACACTGAGACGTCTTTTACAAGTCTTTCTAGAAACATAAGAAAGACTAAACTAGCTTCATTACTTAACATGTTTATAAACAACACCCTCCTTTTATATTTTCGCACGCAACCTAATACTAATAGTTCTCTAGAAATGAATCAAACTTATTCTAAACAACAAAAAATTCTGCTTACAAAGCTATCTTTTAGTAACTATCAAAACAACAACAATATCTTGTTTTTGTAGTTAAAGAACAACGACTTCACAAGAATTAACAATATCTTCAAGGAAGGTACGTTTGCCTTAAACTAAGAAATTTCAAGTCTTAATTTCTCCAGGATTGTTGACTTCTTCAGCAAGTATCTTACTAAAACACAAACGCTCTGCATCGAACTAATCTGGACGCGTAGAAAGTTCGGACACAGACAAATTGCGACCACCCTAGTCAAAATTCTCGAAATTTCCAACTAAAGCGATACTGCCTCAAGATAAATGGTCCAATACTAAACATGTTCGGATAGTACTAAATTACTGAATTTGACTAACATTTTGAACTTTGATTTAAGATCATGAGGACATTCAGAGACCAATGAAAGCAAAAGAACAAGGCTATAAAAAAAAATTATTATCACCTGAAAGGTTAATATAACCGAAGCCAAACCAACCATATCATTCACTGTCTTTACACAAAATCACAAAACCTTCTACTGTCTCTTTAGTCTTTACCAATCAGAGGACGACGACTTCACAATTGGTAGAGCCTCTTGGGATTCTGAGGAGTTCCTTGAGAGTAGACTTTTCTCTCTTTGAATGTTTCGCCAAACGTAGAGTGAGTTTCTTGAGGATTGCTGAATTCTCTAAGAAGTACCTTAACAGCTTCATTTCTCCGACATGTCTCGAAATTGGGATTTTGAAATAAACAATCTCGAGAGATAATGTCAAACACTCAGGCACAGATGAAAAACTTGTTTCATTCATCTCCTCGTAATCCCCATCGCATACCTAAGGGAACAAGAAAAAAGAGGATTAAAACGCAATGAAAAGAGATCACGTGGAATCTTCATAGAGATTGAAAAAAACTCAAAAGGGTTTAGCAGATCATCACCAAGATGAGGTATTTCAAGTTTGGGAAGCTCTCAAGAAACGTTGGTAACGATTTCAAATCAGATACACCGAGATTGATATGCAGGCGGGACATATCACCAAACCGAGGCAGCGGTTCTAGTTTCGAGTATTTACAGAGAAGCTGGAACCAAAACAAAAAATAACAATGTGGGTCAGAAACTTTCATGATATAAAATGTACAATATACCGCCGTAGTTGACGTATGTATACCTGTAAAGTCTTTGTGCATATTGTCATATCCATGACTTTGGAAATCCCGGAAAGAAAACCGCGGATACTACTTCTCCTAGATAAAACGCTTGCTTCATCAAAAACCTCCAAACCAAAGGTGAGAGATATATCTAACTTGGCAATGGAATCTATACTGGTTATTACAAAACTTTCTAATACCCTATCACTTATGCTCAAAAAACGTAGTTGAGGAGCATTAATCACAACTCCTGAACCTAAACCACCCACAGAAGAGTGTAACCTTGTATTGAGTTTCTTCAATGACCTAGAGAGCACGCGAAAGACTAATGCATTATCATTCAGACATGCGTCAATCTCTAACTCCTCCAGGACAGGGCAGGATGAGACAAGTCTCTCAAAGGTGGCCTCATTGGGATACACAACACCTCGTAACTTCATAGTCTTGAGACAAGGTAAAGAAACAAACTCTGCATCAGGCAAGGCCACCCACTGAAGCTCTAAGGATACCAGTGTCTCACAAATATAAAGGTTCATGGGAATTTTACAAAAATAGTCATCTAGATACCGAACATGTAGATGTTGGATCTTCCGCTTAAACGAAGCATCAATCCATGACTTGAGATAAGAGAGATTATTTCCATCAATATCAACCCTGAGTCTGTGTATGCATGAAGCCCTATTGGAACCGAAAAACCTGTTACCAAAACTCACTAAGGAATTGAAATCTGGGAATTCTCTGGAAAGCAATTCCAACCTAGGAACCCAAAGCCAGAGACTTCTCCATCTGGTGGACAAAACGCTTGTCTTAACAGCTTCTTTTGTGGGAAGATGAGTAAGTATCTCAGATATCAAAGCATCAGGTAACTTGCTTATCAAGTCTTTGTCACAAACTTTGNGGATGGCTTTCATGTTTCTATTTTTAGAAAGAGACATAATTAATAATACCTCTGTTTATTACCATTATGCGTTTTCATTTTACGTGTGTAGATATAGTATTTTTTTTTTGTTAAAGGTGTGTAGATATAGTGTGTACATATATATGTGTTTAACACCGTACCACCATCATCATCATCATTACTATCATCAATTATTGCTCTTGTTGCATCACCAACCTATACTACCTAGTCCTAAGACAAATTCTTGGTCACAGACTCGCATATACGTCTCGCTAAATGGCAAATTTTCATGATGCCAAGGGATACACTCATACACATATGTATGCTTATTATTTTCGAGTTTACATTGATTACATTTGTAAAAAGAATTAAGTTGTTCGATGGAAAAAAAAAATATTTCGGGCAGAACATCTGTCAAACACATCTCGAAAAAAAGGTTTTGGCTAAAAAAAAATTGACCAACATAATGTAAGAAAAAGATAAGCTAGTTTACACAATAATTCAGCTGAGTGATTAAACTGGCTAATTTTATCTACACTATATGTATATATATACATATAAAAAGTACATAAATTCATCAGATGGCCGACTCTTTTAACTTTCTAACGAAAAATTAAATATTTATCTGACTGTGAGCTGAAATGACGATAAGGTTTAAATTTTACTTTGCTTTTTCAAAGGCGTCTGACTTTTTACGTCATTACGCCCACACCGATTACGCCAAACAATTGAGTTATCATACAAGCTTTATGACCATTAACTTAAAACCAAAATTACGTCAAATAAATCAAGTCAAATGATGCGTCAACAGAATTAATTTTTCAGTTTACAAGAATTTGAATTGTTGCCGTGGAAAGAGCGAACTAATCCGTTTGTGCCTACTGAATCATTATATTTGTAGGACGGACAACAATTTGTTGTGGGTCAATTTTTTTTTTTTTTTTTTTTTTATAAAAACGGTTTGCATCGGACAAAAAAACAATGTTTTCTTCTATTTGTCTATGTGTCCGCACCATTGCAGACCAAAAATTATTATGGTGAACAAAATGGTTTTGTTGCAAGTTAATTAATTTGTCCCATCCACTGCAACCATTTAGAAGAAAACACTAGACACTTGTCACCACTTAATTAGATCTTTGGTGTTATGAAATATATATACGTATATTGCAATAATGGAAATTCAACGAACTAATATATATTTTTATATATTCATTTGAAAGTGTATACTGATCAACGACGAATATCTCATATATATGTACTATGTTGTATTGGTGCAATGATATATATATGGTATCTGCATACATACAGAAATACTGCTTTAGCAACATAAAGAGGTAACTATAAGGGTTATTTTGTCGGACTAAAACTAATTTCAAGTATTTGTAATCTACCCACCAAGAATATTCTCCAGATTTCTATTTATATCAAGCAATAATTACAAGAACCCTAAGTATTCAAAGACAAGTACATGGCAATATGCATGTTTCGCAGCAAATGACAAAACCTGAGAGGGAAAAAAAAAGATAAACTATATTAGAAAAATACATCAAATTCCGACGATGATGATGGGTCCTTAATGTGGTTGTGGTCCCGACAATAATGGACGCTCCACGTCGTGCCAAGTGGCTGATGCACAACCGTTGATGGACTTGGCCGGCGAAGTTACGGGCACGTGATACGAGCATGCATGCAATGTGTGTATACGTACTAATGAGTTGAGAGAGTGGGCGTGGTGCATGGAAATGGTAGTCCACGCGTCGTACGGGATCGGAACTTGGTCTTGGACGATATATCATTCATGTATTTAAAGTTTCAGGGTAAAACATAAAAACCGAGAAGAGACAGAGAAATTTTAAAGTTGGAAAAGAGAAAATAATTGATATTGGGAGGAAAATGAAAAAAAAGCTAGGGTTTGGACGTTTTCGGGAAGAAAGACAGCTGTGTGTGAGCATAGGGATATGGGTCTTGATGAATGGTCTGATCATATATACATAATGCATGTATACATCATGTACTTGCAATTTTTATATAGTACTTGAATGATTGTATCATACAGTTTTGAGTTTTATATGCCTTATTAGATTTATCAATAAAATGATTATCATATAAACAAAACATTGCTTGATTAGTTAATGACATATTATATTGCTGACCATTACGTACGTACTATGCATGCTTAAAACAAAAAATAAAGACAACCCAACATGATTCATGTTCTTTAAAGTAGGAGATAATTTTCAATTGCATAATATGAAATATTATTTATTGACTTAATTTTTTTTTTTTTAAATGGTTAAAATTTCTTTATATTATATTCAGAAAATATCATTTCAGCATTTTAAAATAACTTATACGTCGACAAAAAAATCTTCTTCATCAAAAACTATAGCCAACGTAACACAACAATATTTTTAAATTTCAGTTATTATAACTTAATTATTTTAGATAAATTTGTATAGAAAGATCAAAAAAACATTATCTTGGAGACGAAGGAAGTAAAAAACCTTTTAAAATTTTGCAGATTTGTCAGATGCAAAGTTATCGAAATTGTTGACGGTGGAAACGTATGTATATCCGGAAGAAAAGTCAACAAAAACAACTTAAGAGACTTTTCTCAGCGACCAAAAGTGTAAAATGGGCCCAATTGAGGCCCAACTCATCACTAATATGGCCTCTTAATTCGTAGCAAGTGCCAAGTGACTTAGCAGAAGAAACAGAGGAGAGAGAGAGAGAGAGAAGAGTGAAGAAGAATGGGAAGGATATTCACGGTGGAGCTTGAGGGAAGATCTTACAGATGCAGGTTTTGCAGAACCCATCTCGCTCTTCCCGATGATCTTATTTCTCGGGTACTTAGTTTCTTCTATCCCTTCAATTTACACATGTTTCCAAGTTCTCATAAAAATCATTCAAAATCTCTCTCTGTGGTTGTTAGTTCGATTCCTATTTGTTGCGTATCTCCTCGAAAAAAATTGTTCTTTTGGTGAATTCTGTGTGGAAACACTTCGAAATTTGCTTGGTTAGCAAGTTGGTCTTCATTTCTTCCCCGAAAATATGAAGAAAGACACTGAGGGAACCTTGTGATTGTTAAGAAAACATGCTGATTCTGAGACTGCAGGGAAGAATTTTGGGGAAACTGATGTAAATTACAAAAGAAAATGAAGAAAAGCTCATGTTTAGTGTTTTTCTTCTGGGTTTAATGTGTAAAGATTGGAGAATTAGAGTTAGCTGGAAAAAGGGTTTTAGATAAAACTTATATTTTAAGCTGAGTTTTTTCTTACTTCTACTTAAACTCTTGTCATTAGATAAATTTGAGGAATTGAATTGAAGCAATTTCAGCTTATGGTTATGTTGTTTGTTTAGCTTTAATTCTATCCATTGGGAGTGTAAACCTTATTCTGACACTCTTTTATATTATTTTCAGTCGTTCCATTGCCGCAGAGGAAAGGCTTACCTCTTCAATCGCTCGTAAGTACCAAACTTCCCTCGATATAATTATGTTCTTTGTTCTGTTTCTTCAATGTGAAGCAGTAGAAAATACCGCTTGTCTATTTAACAATCCCAGGCTCTAGTATCCGTTTCTGCATATACAACGCGGAAATAAAATGCTTGTACTATTGGCCCAATGTATATGCAATGTAAACTTATAGATGAATCTTCCTTTGAGATTTTACATTTTCTGAAACTTGCTGATTACTCAAAAGCTAGTAATTTTTCTGCCTTTATCTTTCGGTCACTCTCTCTGCATCGATACCCTTTTCTTATTTCTCTGATGCAAGAAGCTCTTTTGCAATGGGGTTGGATATTATGTAGAGCTGATTCCAAGTTAAAATTTGAATCGCAGAGTGAACATAAGTATGGGTCCTCTAGAGGAAAGGATGATGCTTTCGGGTATGCACACCGTTGCTGATATATTCTGCTGCTGCTGTGGACAGAATGTTGGCTGGAAATACGTAAAATCTCACCTAACCCTCTCTCTTCTTCAGTCTCACTTCTTGGGAGCGGTTTCTCAATTTTACATTGTTGCTTTCTTGTTTGTAGGAATCAGCGCATGAGAAATCTCAGAAGTATAAAGAAGGCAAGTTTGTTCTGGAAAGGTAACATCTTCTCTTCTAAAGTTCTCTGGGTTCCATAGTTTCAGACTTTCAGCCATAAACTAAAGCAATCTTTTTTTTCCAGGGGAAGGATCGTGGATGAAATCGATTTATCGACAGAGGTTTACATCGATACTCGAAGCGACACAGAAGATTCTTAGAAAAATGTTAGCTTTTTAGATTCTTTACCCTTTTTTTTGTTTGTGTGTGTGGCGGAATAATATTTGTCAAGATCAGAGAGCTTGTTAGTGTAAAAATCTGTAGCATGAGGTTTATAGAAGATGTGTATGGAACCTGCTGTGTTGCTTTCTTCATCGTCTCTTGTTTTTTTAGTTTTACTTGTGTAGAAGAAACTTCTCCAACAGCTTTGAATAAGTGCGTTGATTAGTTAAATCTAATCAAAGAATTCGCATTTGTTTTTTACAGTTACAAATCCAAACCAAATCAATCTTGCTATTAAACTCAGTATTATAAACTATCAATTCTTTTTAGACATAGCTCATCATTCATCAATCTCACAAAGTTGAAGAAACATCAAAAATAGAACTTTATAAAGCTTATTATTTCAACTATTTAGAATTTTAGATTAATGATCATATATTGAATCTTGGACACCGAATTAAAAAAAATGTTTAGCATTTTACATAAAGTTGTCTTCTGATTTTCTTTTCCGTGATTTTATTTAAAAATTTCAGTAACAACACAACACAACACACTAAAGAGAAAAAAGGAAACATCCTATTCCTTTTTAGGAAATTTGAAAATTTAGGGTTCCTTTTTTTCCCCTTTTCTTAAATTGATAAATTCAATCGACATACACGTGAGAAGGCACATTAGTGTTCCCGGAAGATAAATAAGAGAAACAGTGTGTTTGTCCTCAAATCTAAAGGATTCTTCGGTTTTCTGACTTTTTGTTTGTCTTCGATCTCTTTTTCTTTGCGGTCTCTGCAGGAACAACAGATTTGGAGAAGAGCAATCGATACACACAATGGGCAAATCTGCATCGTCCTCAAAGAAAATTAAACGCTCCAAAGATTCGTCTAAGGTACTCTCTCTCTTTCTTGTCGCTTCGAGAAAATCGGGATTTTTTTCGGGCGATTGAATGGATTTTTGACTTGCCCATTATCTCCGATGTATATAATTTAGGTCAGTGAGAAAAAAAATCGAAACTTTTTTATTCTGATTTTGAAAGTATCGAGCTTTGTTACATGACGAAGTTGTCGAATTAGGGATCGTTGGTTTAGATTCCATTCGACATCTGATACATATTGCATGTGTTGTTTTGCAGCTGCGATCGGTGAAGAAGAAGAAGACGAAGAGAGACAAACGGAAGAAGATTCGTCGGATCAAAGACTATTCAGATGAGAGTGAATCAAGCGGCTCAGATTCTTCTTTGTATTCTTCTAGTTCAGAAGATGATTACAGGAGAGAGAAGCGTCGGTCTAAAGTGAGCAAGAAGAAGAGGTCACGGAAGAGGTATTCTAGTAGCGAGAGTGACGAAGATGATGATGATGATATTCGTCTTTTAGAGAAAAAGAAAAGGTCTAAGAGTAAGGAGGAACATGCAAGGTCGAAGAAGAAGAAGAAGAGGATTGTCTCAAGAAAGAGACGCAAGAGGGATTCGAGTTCGAGTTACACTAGTAGTGATAGCCAGAGCGATGGCGGTAGTGAGAGTGATGGAAAGAGAAGGACTAGGAGGGACAGAGGAAGACTTGGTAAGGTTAAGGATGCGCGGAGAAGAAGTAGAGATGAGCTAGAGGAAGTAAGTGATGAACCTGATGAATGCTTGCAAGTGGAAGATGAAGTTATGACCGAGAAGAATCCTCGGAGGCTTAAATCGATTGTTGTTGTATCATATAGTTATGATAACGATGAGAGAAAGAAGGACATGGTGGATGACCATGATGATGAATCTGGTGGGGATAGGAGTGTTGATGATGAGAGAGATGGCGGAGCTACAATCTCTTATCGTAGAACTGTTGCTGATGAAATTGGACGTGAAACTGTTGGCTATGATGAATCTGAGGAAGAAGATATTAGATCAGAAACCAGCAAAGCTTTTTATCCAGACAGTAGATTGAAGGATGATGAGCTGGAAGCCATTCTAAAGAAAAGAGCATTAGAGAATCTAAAAAGATTTCGTGGAGAGAACCAAAAGAATGGAATATCAAGAGAAGAGGTGTCTTCTTCTGTTTCAGAAGGAGAAGAAGCTCTGCAAATTGAATCTGAAAAAGCTGAAGGGTCACAAGACGATGGTCTCATGGAGCAGAAGCTCTGTGTTTCTGCGGGAAGCAAAGATCTTGAGACTTCACCAAAGATTTTACAAGTTGTTAATGTCAAGGAATCTGGAATAGGGTTGGCTGATCTTGCGTCTCAACAGGATCAACAGCCTGGTGATAGTGCCAAGGTTAAAGCTAGTTCTGGTATTAGCTCTTGTACAACTAAACGAAAGTTGATTAGACCGGTACTGGGAAAAGAAAGTTTAAACCTGGCTAGCAGGAAAGAAGAAGCCGCTGGTTGCCAAGATGCTGAAGCAGAGAGCATCAATGGTAATACCATTGATAAGAGTTGTCCAGAAAGTTCTCTGGCTCTGGCAACAAAGAATGGAAGTGAAGACATAGAACCAACTAAAGTTAACTCTACGTCTTCTTCTCATGCCGAGACTGAGCCATTAGACGAAATCAAAAGAGGGTCTCAGCCTGAAGAGATTACAATTGATGAAACAAAAGATGAGTCACAGTACGAAAAGAAAACGATGACTGTGATGAGGGGTGGAGAAATGGTTCAGGTACAACTCTTGCAATGCTTGAAAAGCCTGCATGAGTCCAAACTCTTATGTTGAAACATAACCATTCTTTTTTTTCTTTTGTTCAGGTGAGTTACAAGGTCTACATTCCTAAGAAGACCTCTTCTTTGGGAAGAAGACAACTCAGGAGATGAAGCGACGACATAAAGATCGTCTATGTCGAATTTTTTTTTGTTTTTGTTTTGTTGTTTTCAGTATAATGGAATCTAAACACAATGGGCTATTTGAACAATGGTTACCACCAGAGTTGGTGACAAACACAAATTTTAAATATCATAGACTTGAATCTTTGAATACAACAATGAAAGGGTACATTAAAGTTTCATGTCATGTGTTGTAATGTAGCCTCTTGCACAACTCCACTAATGTCTGATTTTCATGTGACTCTTCTTGCTGGTCATTAGGCATTTATGTACGTTCCATGTTGCCTCTTTCTGATATAACACTGACGAAATGATTTAGCTATCAATAAACTCCCCTTTCTTTGTACCACTCATGCATACCCAATCATCTATTTTAGCTACAGAAATGTTCTCTAAGAACGGAGAGTACCGTTCTATAACTTTTGGAAGCTGCAAAAGGGGCATTGAATTAGTCAGTCTACAGTCAATTTGCTCGGTTCCAGTGACTTGCAGGTATCTTGCTTGCTATAACAATGCATGAATATTGTAATGAGAGATGATAGAGATGACTGTTTATGTACCTGTTCAGAGAGGATCCCAGATATGCCAATGGTTGCCCCGGGTCTCGCGAATGAAAGGATATGATCCGCCAATTCCATAACCGGGTTCAAGAGAATGTTTGCAATGACCACATCAAACTGTTCTTTCCGCAATGGTATTTCTCTTTCAGAAGAGCCATCACTTGGTGCAAGGTGCAGCTCCAGTTTCTCCAACCGAATGTTGTTCAGAGTTGCATTATGACTTGCAGATTTTATTGCCAGTGGATCAATATCAACACCAACAGATGATGCAGCACCAAACTGCGAAATTTAAACCCAAAGGATACATGAAGATTTCGAAATAAGATGGATTATGTTGTAGTGGTTGGTTTGTTGAAAGACTGAGAAAGGCGTGAGATTTTACCTTGAGGGCTGCGATTGCAAGTATTCCTGAACCAGTACCATAGTCTAGGAATGCTTCTCCGCCTTTTATCAAACTTTGTAGAAGCAATAGACACAGCTTGGTAGTAGGATGTTCTCCAGTCCCAAACGCAAACCCAGGGTTCAGAATTATGTTTACAGCTTCAGCGACCTTGCAAAGGATAGTTGCTGTCTCTTATACACATCTAGATGTGTATAAGAGACAGGAGAGCATCAATGGTAATACCATTGATAAGAGTTGTCCAGAAAGTTCTCTGGCTCTGGCAACAAAGAATGGAAGCGAAGACATAGAACCAACTAAAGTTAACTCTACGACTTCTTCTCATGCCGAGACTGAGCCATTAGACGAAATCAAAAGAGGGTCTCAGCCTGAAGAGATTACAATTGATGAAACAAAAGATGAGTCACAGTACGAAAAGAAAACGATGACTGTGATGAGGGGTGGAGAAATGGTTCAGGTACAACTCTTGCAATGCTTGAAAAGCCTGCATGAGTCCAAACTCTTATGTTGAAACATAACCATTCTTTTTTTTCTTTTGTTCAGGTGAGTTACAAGGTCTACATTCCTAAGAAGACCTCTTCTTTGGGAAGAAGACAACTCAGGAGATGAAGCGACGACATAAAGATCGTCTATGTCGAATTTTTTTTTGTTTTTGTTTTGTTGTTTTCAGTATAATGGAATCTAAACACAATGGGCTATTTGAACAATGGTTACCACCAGAGTTGGTGACAAACACAAATTTTAAATATCATAGACTTGAATCTTTGAATACAACAATGAAAGGGTACATTAAAGTTTCATGTCATGTGTTGTAATGTAGCCTCTTGCACAACTCCACTAATGTCTGATTTTCATGCGACTCTTCTTGCTGGTCATTAGGCATTTATGTACGTTCCATGTTGCCTCTTTCTGATATCACTGACGAAATGATTTAGCTATCAATAAACTCCCCTTTCTTTGTACCACTCATGCATACCCAATCATCTATTGTAGCTACAGAGATGTTCTCTAAGAACGGAGAGTACCGTTCTATAACTTTTGGAAGCTGCAAAAGGGGCATTGAATTAGTCAGTCTACAGTCAATTTGCTCGGTTCCAGTGACTTGCAGGTATCTTGCTTGCTATAACAACTGTCTCTTATACACATCTAGATGTGTATAAGAGACAGGTGTTGTTTTGCAGCTGCGATCGGTGAGGAAGAAGAAGACGAAGAGAAGCAAACCGAAGAAGATTCGTCGGATCAGAGACTATTCAGATGAGAGTGAATCAAGCGGCTCAGATTCTTCTTTGTATTCTTCTAGTTCAGAAGATTACTACAGGAGAGAGAAGCGTCGGTCTAAAGTGAGCAAGAAGAAGAGGTCACGGAAGAGGTATTCTAGTAGCGAGAGTGACGAAGATGATGATG
>JAHZTW010000008.1:293419-345275 GCA_020283515.1 Alliaria petiolata | reverse complement strand
TCTTATGAAGCATAACTTCTCTAGAGAGCAGAGAGATCATATAAGGGAGATGAATGTGAAGAGAAAGAGAGATTTTATTTACTTGAAGAGAGTTAATGGAAAGATCGTTAACATATTCGAAGGACTCAAATTAAATACCCAAGTTTTTAACATAGCGTAACAGAAAACGATAATTGATAAAGTGTGTGAACTATATGACAAGTAGGGTTAATGTTGCTTAGGATCCGCAACACATTCTGGGGGGTGTATTGAAACTGAAATTTGGGAGAATTTGGAATGATTTGAGTTTTAATGAGATTTTATATGATTTTGGGTCAATTACGAAATTTCTTATGATTTGTTACTAAAGTCTATGAAATCCTACATACAAATATGAGATTTGTTTTTTTATATATTTTTAACTAACAAACCCCACCAAAACCACTTGAAATCACTCATAATCTTCTAAAATCCACTACTTAAAAAATTTATAATAACAGGGGATTTGATTTACTTTTTATAAATTCTTGATTGAATAACATAGGATTTGGAAAGACATTTAAAAATCATTAGTTCAATAACGGGGGATTTTTAAAGAACCATTAAATCTTTTAAAATTCTTAATCCAATACCCCATGTTTTGAATATTTCCCATGTTTTAAATATTTTAATTGAAAATAAATGAGAATTAAAATAAATAAATAATTTTTAGGTTTAGATTTTTTGTTTTTCATATATTTGTTTTAGTAATGATGAGATTTTGATGTCTATTTTCTTAAAAAAAATATTTTAACGGATTTTAAATTTTATTATTATAATACGCGGATCATAATCTAAATTTTAATTATGATAAAACTAATTATAATAAAAGTAGGATAATTAATTCGTCAAAAATTTAGAATAAATATATATAAAGTAAATACTAATAAAGTAAATTTTAGAATAAATAAATAAATAAATATATATATAGCATTAGAAATAAATATAATTTATATAAGAGTATTAAAACATAAATATATATATAGCATTAAAAATAAATATAATTTATATAAGAGTATTAAAACATATATACCTGGAATGAGAAAATTATATTTTCTCGTATAAACACATTGTACATCGATATTTACGTTTAGAATGAGAAAATTATATTTTCCCAGAAATCGTGTTTTTCGTTTTCTCTCATTCTCAATATCGTAACATGGTATCAGAGCCATCAAGCTCAAATCTCTGTTAATTCTTCTTTGATTCACCAATTCTGAGCGTCCTTCGGTTTCGATCCGTTGATTTCCAAGCTTCCATGGTGTCTCTGTCGAAGATTTTGTGTCAATCGACTGGATCCAATGCTCCAGCTCCGTTAGCTCCGATCGATGATCTTCCGGCGTTCATAGGTCCGGATAATCGAGTTATGCGAGTTCTCGTTGGTGCAGATTCTCTGGATTCGGTCCATTCACTCTTCACGCGTCACTCGTCTGGATCCACCGCCTCGATCAGTTTTTCTGCGATATCTCCTCCAGTTCATCAGTTTTCTGGAGCCTGGCGATCTGTCGATTATGCGGAATCTCTGGTTTCAGTCCATACGCCTTTCACTGAATCCGTTGTGCGATTTCAGTCAATTTCTTCGGATATCATGTCGATTCCGTTGATTTCTCTCGGTTGTTCCGCCGATCGTTCTACAGCTGCTTCGATGGTGATTGCTCACAAGGTTGGGCTGATTGCTCACAAGGTTGGGCGTTGCGCTGGTAAAGCAAGCTTGTATGCTTGGAACTCTTTCATTCCTGAAGATTTTTCTCCAGTTTTAGTCGATCCGCGATTCCGTTCTGTGATTGCGTTTGATCTTTTGACTGATTTTGTGATGGATTCATATTCTATGTTTCCTGGTTTGGGTGAGCTTATTGTTCCACCAGGAACGAATCATGATGATGACAAGATATTTGGAGAAAATCCTTCTAGGGATTTGAAGTTAGAGCTTATGCTCATCTATGGATCTCTTCCACGGCCACCAGAGATTCAATCTCATGTGATATGTACATGTTTTCTGATCTTGCTCTCTGAGAATGCAGCTTCAAAAACACAGTCTGTTGTTGATGGTGTTGAGTTCTGGAGATATGCTTTAAGAGAGGGGGAGCTAAGATTAGAGATGTCCTGCATTGCTTCTGGTGAGTTTGATGAAGTATTTGCGTTGAATACAACACGTGAGGTACTGCTGCAGCAGAGCTTGCCTCAGGATAGATATGATCTTAGTGAGGGGGAGCTAAGTCAGTTTATGATGTTTGAAGACATCTATTCTCTCGTTTGCCTGAGACGGAGTCTTCTATATTCTTGTCAACATTCATATGGGCTGCTCCCGAGACAGAGTTTGCTTCAACCACAACTAAGGTGCTCCTTTATTCATTTGCTCATTATATGGAACCAAGCCTTCTTTTGCTTGTGTCAAGAGTGTGATTGTGGAGTTAGCCAATGTTGGTTGGATTGTTATGGATTGTTGCTGAGGCATAGATGGTGGCTACGTATGAAGAACCCCATCTTTGTTGGTTATCTCGTTCTTCTACAAGGACAAAGCCGAGATTGCATCTTCTTTGGATGTATATTTGTGGCTATTTCTGATCAATTTGGCAGAGCAACTACAATTCTTTATGGTTCATTGCCGAGACCACCTGAAGTTCTTTATGATGTCAAGTTTCAATCTCCTCCATTTCATGTGGTATTCGTAATGTCCAAGATGCAAGTCCTTCTCATGACTTCCATCTTGAGGGGGAGTATCAGATATTATAGTCTGGTTTAGGAATGAATTTTGGTTTAGTGAACCGGTTTGTACCGGATAGTTTATGATTGTGTATATAAACAAATTGTACAGCTTCATTTTACGATGAACAGAAACATTATTAAGATTTCCAAATCCTCTCTTCGTCTTCTTCACGAGAGTCTCGTTTCTGTTCAACCTCAAATCTCAAATCTACTAACATGGTATCAGAGCCATCAAGCTCAAATCTTTGTTAATTCTTCTTCTATTCACCAATTCTGAGCTGTCTTCGGTTGCGATCCGTTGTTTCAAGCTTCCATGGTGTCTCTGTCGAAGATTTCGTTTCAATCGACTGGATCCAATGCTACAGCACCGCCAGCTCCGATCGATGATCTTCCGGCGTTCACAGGTCCGGGTAATCGAGTTATGCGAGTTCTCGTTGGTGCAAATTCTCTGGATTCGGTCCATTCATCGTTCTTCACGCGTCACTCGTCTGGATCCACCGCTTCGATCAGTTCTTATGCGATATCTCCTCCAGTTTCTGGTCATCAGTCTTCTGGAGCCTCGCGATTTATCGTTTATGCGGAATATCTGGTTTCAGTCCATACGCTTTCCTTCATACATTCATCCGCGCGTCACTCGTCTGGATCCACCGCCTCGATCAGTTTTTCTGCGTTATCTCCTCCAGTTCATCAGTTTTCTGGAGCCTCGCGATCTGTCGATTATGCGGAATCTCTGGTTTCAGTCCATACGCCTTTCACTGAATCCGTTGTGCGATTTCAGTCAATTTCTTCGGATATCATGTCGATTCCGTTGATTTCTCTCGGTTGTTCCGCCGATCGTTCTACAGCTGCTTCGATGGTGATTGCTCACAAGGTTGGGCTGATTGCTCACAAGGTTGGGCGTTGCGCTGGTAAAGCAAGCTTGTATGCTTGGAACTCTTTCATTCCTGAAGATTTTTCTCCAGTTTTAGTCGATCCGCGATTCCGTTCTGTGATTGCGTTTGATCTTTTGACTGATTTTGTGATGGATTCATATTCTATGTTTCCTGGTTTGGGTGAGCTTATTGTTCCACCAGGAACGAATCATGATGATGACAAGATATTTGGAGAAAATCCTTCTAGGGATTTGAAGTTAGAGCTTATGCTCATCTATGGATCTCTTCCACGGCCACCAGAGATTCAATCTCATGTGATATGTACATGTTTTCTGATCTTGCTCTCTGAGAATGCAGCTTCAAAAACACAGTCTGTTGTTGATGGTGTTGAGTTCTGGAGATATGCTTTAAGAGAGGGGGAGCTAAGATTAGAGATGTCCTGCATTGCTTCTGGTGAGTTTGATGAAGTATTTGCGTTGAATACAACACGTGAGGTACTGCTGCAGCAGAGCTTGCCTCAGGATAGATATGATCTTAGTGAGGGGGAGCTAAGTCAGTTTATGATGTTTGAAGACATCTATTCTCTCGTTTGCCTGAGACGGAGTCTTCTATATTCTTGTCAACATTCATATGGGCTGCTCCCGAGACAGAGTTTGCTTCAACCACAACTAAGGTGCTCCTTTATTCATTTGCTCATTATATGGAACCAAGCCTTCTTTTGCTTGTGTCAAGAGTGTGATTGTGGAGTTAGCCAATGTTGGTTGGATTGTTATGGATTGTTGCTGAGGCATAGATGGTGGCTACGTATGAAGAACCCCATCTTTGTTGGTTATCTCGTTCTTCTACAAGGACAAAGCCGAGATTGCATCTTCTTTGGATGTATATTTGTGGCTATTTCTGATCAATTTGGCAGAGCAACTACAATTCTTTATGGTTCATTGCCGAGACCACCTGANCAAAACTCAAAGAAGAAACAAAAGTTAGGTATAGATTTAGTGCTCTTACCTGTATTTATTGATGGATCCCCATGATCTACAAGGACAGTGTTGTACGGACAGAACTTCTGCAGGTCATACTGGAAATGGAAAATGATATCGTCAGAAGAAAGCGTGTAACTTTTCATGAGATTAGGCCCAACAAACACTGTATTAACCTTATAAGGCACGTAATTGCCATGCCAGGCGACCACATTGAATGGAGAGAAATCTTGTTTAGCAGTAAAGAGTTCACCGCCAAACTTCTGAACAATTGTGTACTCAGGCCGTGATCCTTCCTCAAACCAGGCGGTTGGTGCAAGAAAATCTCTTGGTGCAGCAAGACCATTGGCACCTTTTACACATCCAACGATTAAGACTCTTATGGAGACAATCCGGGTTTACTCAGGTTGAATCATAAAAGTACCTATTGGTCCAAGATCAGGAAGCTGAAAATGAGCACCATAGATCTCGGCAACATAACCACGCGACTTTCCATCCGGTAGATCTATGGAGAAACGGAATCCCTGTGGTATGACAGCAATTTCGCCAGGAGATACCAAAAGCCTTCCACACTCCGTTTCAATCCATAGCCCTAAACACCCACTCAAATCGTCAGAACTGAACTTTAACATTTATGGTTCATCTTAGTTCCTTACCTAAAAAAGGATAAGCTTCATAACAATGAATTAACCCAATGTTCATAACAGAAAACTTCAAAAGTTAAAGGCATGTGGACTAACTTACTTCCTGCCTGAGGAACTAACAAGAAGTCACCATCTGCGTTGCAAAATGCAGAGTCTTTCATTCCTTTGTTAGCCGTATACCTTGACAGAAAAGAATACGGGATCATTAGTACTATCACTGATCTAAACCAAAGATACGAGACTATAATCAAACCTCAAATCAGAAGTAGAAGAAGAAGAAGAAGAAGAAACCAAATCTATACATGTGAATTGCAAATCCATGGCGAAGAAACGAGCTTCCAGCTCCGCAAATAGTGTATAACCCATCAATGAAATCAGTTGGCGAATCAGGAATATCCTCAGGCCTCCAACGAAGCTGAGTCGGGTTCGTACGACTGTTCGATCCATCGAATTCACTCACGAGCTTCTTATGAGCTGGAACTCGAGGCTTGAACGGTTCGTGTGTGACCGATGGTTTGATCCGATACAACCAACTTAACCATACAAATCAACAACATGAAAGTCGAATTCGACGGATTTATCATCCAAAAGAAGAAAATTGGTGATGAAATACGTCAAAAAAAAAAGTGTAAGAACCTTCGTTGATTGAGCTTGCGAGGGGAAGTGAAAGAGGTGCCGGAGATCTGCTCGGCGTAAAGACCGTAAGGACAAACTAGAGGACTGTTCTGATCTCGCGGCAAAGCGCCGGCGATAGCCTCCGACGAGAAGTGATTGCCGAAGCCTGATTGATACTCTAACTCTACAAGCTTCTTCTCTCCCATGGCTGCTTGCTTCTTCTTCGCATCAGAAAGAGAGTGAAAGAGACGATCGATATAACAACAACGTAGGGGAGTGTTGCTGACGTGGCATGGCGATCAAAGAAGAAAGAGACAGACGTCTGGTTTTAAAACTCCTTTCCAAATAAGTCCAAGAAAATTAACAGAGCCACTTGCTTTCTATAATTCCCCCCAGCGTGGCAGATCATTTACGCAAACTTATCTATTAGTTGGGCTTAGTAATAAACGGGCTTTTACCAAATCAGGCTCAGATCTAATTGAATGCTTTTTGTTAAGTCAAGCTAAAGCCTTTACTTGTATTTTTATGAGGCATTATTAAACTAGAACATTCATTATGCTAGAACATTCATTATGCTAGAACATTCATTATGCTTTTTGTTAAGTCAAGCTAAAGCCTTCCCACATCGGAAGTAGTAGTGAGGCTGATACGATTCGTTTAGATATAAAAGGAAGATGACTTCGTTGGTTGAAACTCATCTTTGCGCTTGGGGCAATGACGCAGCTAATGAGGTACTAACTGAGGCGCGTCTATGGCTGGTTGAAAACTATTTCCAAACCCCCTCCTGGGCCTAAGCTTGTCTTGGGCTCACGAAAATTTCTGGAAGGGCTCTCTTCGGGGTAAAGCCCTACAATATTCTAGTTTAATATTTTGTATTTTTAAATGGTTTGACATGACATATATCATCAGTATTGGTGGGTATAATAAGATTGATCCAGATGCTTATAAAACCAAACCGATTTTTTGTAAAATTAAAGCAATGGTCTGAAGTCTCAACAATGTTTAACAATGTTTTACGTATACATCTGATGGAAACTAATTAAAACATCCCATATGTATCTTATAACAGACAAATTCACATACTCAACCTGTTTCAGCACATAATTTTATATTTCGAATCGAATAAATCCATATTTTTTTAAAAATATAATTAATTCCTAGATTATGGCAAACATGAACACATATTTCTCGAGATTTTGGGTAAGTTCAACTGTATCTCTGTTCATATTATAGTTGTAGACAACTAAAGTACGGTTATGAGTTCTGAGTAAGCCTAGTTCTGAGATTCAGTTACTGGTATAATTAAAAAATTAAGACTGACGAAAGCTTTAGAAAAAGAGAATGTCCGCTATCATTGAGTCCAAGTGATCTTAAAGTTGTTCAAAGATTAATAGAAGAAGCACTACTTTATAAGGAAGACTAAAAGTAAATCACAATCTCTACAAAAAAAAAAAAGTGAATCACAATCTGATTTTCGTACAACTGTAAGATAATTGTGAATTTTATTGTGAAGACAAAGTTATTGATGTTACGTTGTATTAATTTCATGAATTGAATTGCTTCCTCTTTCATTTTTGTTGTTTGTTGCCTTATTGATGAAAGCAATGTCCATTTGCATTAATAAAAACATATGCCTAATTACATATGTCACTATATGTGTCATGCGCACCATCTCTTCGTAGGAAAAGTCTGCGTATATATAACCTAGAGAAGGCAAGGATGGTCACGACCTTACTTGAACGGGATATGTTCCATAGGCTCGTACATCTGTATCCTTCCTTTCTAAGGAACATATGTACGAGCCCCTGGTGGATGATTCATGTCCGTGCGATTGGAGCCGGGGTGGTCGCACGACGGTCTGATCAGGTTAACATTTTTTATTTTAGCCTGGTGAGTTCACTGCGGCGGTATAGTTTTTGTTCTTCTTTTGGAATATAGAGAAGAGCAGGGTTATTATATGGCTTTGGTGGTATAAGTAGAAAGTAACTACTTATATTGTAACATTCTTGAATGTAGTGAGTTTGAGTCTGTTATTACAAACCTTTGAATTAAATCATTGAAGTGTTGCGCTTTACAACCAGAGTAACTTTTTTGTTTTTCTGTGCAAATCAAACAAAGTAACTTAAGTTGTGAGTTTTAATTTGCTGCTAATGAGGAAAAAAAAAAAAGCCAATAACAGAAAAGGAAAGTTCGGGGAAAAGGGAAAGAACAGTACCTATATAAATAATAAATTGGAAACCAATAAGAAAAAAAGAAACTATACGTAATTAGAATTAAAATTCCAAATTCCTATAAAAGATAGGATCAATCCACCGCCTCAATAGATGATATAAATATTCAACTTTCGATTCTCCCATTCATAATTCTAAAATTTTCTTTTGCATTGTATACACATCATGGAAGCTATCATCATGGACGCTACTACAGATTTTACGTACGAAATTGAAAAGAATCCTGAACCTCAAGAAATTGGCACAACCGTAATCCACACAAATTTCGTCAGTCAAGTCATCAACATGGACTCAATACTAACCCGGTCTAGATTTTCATGTTCGTTACCTACCACAGAATTAATTGAAGACGACGCATCTCCTACAAAAGAAGAACTCTATTTCTTCTTAAAAGAATCAAGAATCGATGAATACAGTGCGATGACGCTAATACAAGAACTCTTTCAACTTGCATTGAGTGTAACTTCCTCGGTTGAATATTGTCCACATTACGCTTTGTCAATGTGGCTGACCATTGATGTAGAAGGTCTTTCGAGTCAAGGATCGGTCCTCGATGACTCTCAATTCGAAGAGGCGATTCGAGCCTCACTCGATGATTATGAGAGGAATATCGGGTTTAGACCCGCAAGCAAGTTAGGAGTAGGGTCCTTGAGTAGGAGAAGATACACGAGAAAACCAAAAACCAGTTTAGTTTCTAACTGCAAGACGAAAGGAAAGACCAGCTCAATTACTAACTATTGCACAATTTGTTTAGAGGAGTTTAAACATGGGCGAAGAGTCGTGACTTTGCCTTGTGGTCACGAGTTTGACAATAAGTGTATTGTGGAGTGGTTTAAGGTTAGCCATGTTTGTCCATTGTGTCGGTTCGAGTTACCATGTGAAGATGATGACTTTTCTCAAACAACCACATGATTCTAACTGATATACACATACATAATGATATCCTAACCACTTTATTTGGATCAATCCAATATTTATCTGAGTACTTTCAGCTTGATGATTTATGCTAGTGTTGGTCAATTTTTTTTCCGACAGCCTCAGACCTCTAAAACTAAAACGGTTCGAAAATCCAAACTATTAGTGTCGAATTTATATAGTTGTTATTATAGGGATATATCTTGATAGCTAGTGTTGTCACTATATCACCACCATTCATACATGTTAGAGAATTTTCAATATACCTCTATTTTAGAGAAAAAAATAGAGTTTCGAGAAAAATTCTCTCAAACCCACCTCTATTTTTACCTTTGAAATAGAAAATGCTATGTTTTCCTGTATATTTAGAGGAACTCTATTTTTTTCTGAGATGAACTTTTTTATTTGTAAATTGATCCTTCAGCTTTTATTTTTTTATTTTATATGTATAACAAATATTGAAATTTAATTAACTGTTTACATAACTTATTTTTTAAATATCCAGCAAATAGTCATGTATACAACATAGAAATTTAATTAAACTATATACATAATATGTTAAATAAATTTGAAAAAGTTTAATAAAATTACATAATATGTAACATGTATACGTAATATGTGAATAACATTACCTAATCTATTATGCTTAATATTTTTTTATATGATGCAATGTGATATTTTTGTATAACACATTTTTAATTTTAATATTATTATTATTTATGAAAGTTTTTGTAAAAAGTAAAATAAGTGTGATTGATTTATGAATTTTATAAATAAAAGGTGTTAATAATAAATTATAAAGAGAATATTTTTAGAATATTTATTTTTTAGAAGAAAAAATAGGGGAATACATTAGAGAGAAATCCATTTATATTTTAGAGTTCCTCTATTTTAGAAAAAAAAATAGCAAAATACATTGAAGATGATCTTATTATTAGAAAAATAAAAATATATTTATGAGCATGGTAAGAGAATATTTTTAAAATATTTCTTGTTGTATATGTTTGTCAGTATATAATAGCATCTATCAGTATGTTATTTATGTGGTAAGAAAAACAAGGTAAGTAACTCGTAAAAGCATGGAGAGTGATAAATCTGAAGTACACCACTAAGTCTATAATTGCATTGTGACACTTTTGAAGACTTTGAGTAACTGAATTAGTAAAAGTAGAAAAAGGGTGAAACTTTGGTGAACAACAATTCAGAAACTCATGTTTATATATTTTGAAACTAAGGATTTAAATGTTTAGCCGCATATAACCTTAATTGAATTTCAAATAGATTCTTGAAAATGCAAAATTAGCAATTGATATTCATAAACTGAGATATATTTTATATTAATAGTAATCATTAGATCATAAACACACCTTTGGCACAGCAAGCTTCGTGTGTCGCAGTTAATAATTATGTGTGTGGGAAATACAAAATAAACGAAAGACCAAACAAAATAAGACCAATCACAAAAAGGTTGCAAAAGCAGTATTGATATCTCACAACACTTGAAAACCAAATGTATGTGACCATACTAACCGGTTTGCATCATCTTCGCCACGTTTGACTCCTCATCTACCGTCTCCGGTCGTTTCTAAGCAAGAGTTTGTGACTTTGCAGAGTAACAAAGTTTGGAAAAAGGAATGATGAGTGAATGGATGAAGAGATAGCAGAAAATAAAAAGTTTTCAAAAGATTCGTAATATTGATAAATGTACCTCGAGAATCAAGAGTGAAGTAATATGGCATCAGATTACCGCCTGTTAAAGCTGTTCTAAAGGCGACGAACACCCTGGCTAGGGCGACAAAAAGGCGATTCTAGGTTTGTGTAGAGAAAAAATTTCTGCGGCTGGGCCGTCGGAATCTCCGATGGGTTCGCCGGTAGAAGTTGAGGGTGGTTCTCAGGGAAAACGAGTTGTTCTTTCCCAGGAAGGTGGGACGGTGAAGTCGTGGTCAGCGGTAGTTCAAAATAAACCGAGTTTGTCGAAGTTTGAGTTTAAGATAGGCGAGCATGAGGGCTCTTCATGTGTGGAGATCCCGGATAGTGTTATCGAAAATTCTACTCCTATGTGGGAAGATTTCCTCATCGGAAAATTCCTTTCAACTGCTCCACATGTAGTAAAAATACATGTGATTGTTAACAAAATCTGGCCTCTCGAAAACAAAACCGTCAGAGTTGATGTGTTCGTTGTAGATGCTACCACAATCAAGTTCCGGATTTAAGACAGCTCTGTGCGCGCAAGGATACTGCGGCATGGTATGTGGAATATAGCAGACGTTTCTATGATTGTTACTCGGTGGTCTCCAATTGCAGAGGAGGCTCAAGCTGAGATAACAACGCTGCCGATGTGGGTTATTCTGAAAAATGTGCCTCCGAAGATGTTCTCATGGGATGGTTTGGGTTTTTTGGCTAGCCCTGTGGGAGATCCTAAACGTTTGCATCCGGACACGGAAATTTGTAAAAGTTTCGAGGAAGCAAGGGTATTCGTCGTAGCTGACCTGTCGAAGGAGCTTCCTAAATCCTTTCGCTTCAAATCTCAGGAGAAAAAGATTGATGCAGTGGTTGAATATGTTTACCCTTGGCTGCCTCCACGATGCGACACTTGCTCTAAATGGGGTCACCTAAAAGAAGCTTGTGTAGCAAACAAAGGAAAAACACATGCGGTTGCTGAAAATGTCTCTGTTTTACAAAGAGGAGAACAAAGTAACGCCCAAAAGGAAATAAATAATGCTCGGGGGGAGGAAATTTTTTTTGAAACTAAGTTGGTTACTGAAATTGAATCACAAGGTGTGCAGAAAGCCAAGAAATATGATTTGGGAAGGGAGACGGAGAGAGTTGATGTAGCAGAGGGAGTTGTAGTAATGGAGACAGTCAGCGAGATTGACGATACTAAGGTAGTCGAGTCTGAGGCAGAGGAGGATTTAGAGTTGTGAGAAATAAAAGAATCTGTAGAAACCATTCCTGAGACGCAAGAAGAGGAAGATAGTCGATGGACAAAAGTATCGCCGGCAAAAACTGGAAAGAAAAAAATCCATAAGGCAGGGGGAAATACAGAGGATCTCTCATCACCGTCTAGGTTCGCAATTTTGGAGCAGGCAGACGAAACTTCAGATGAGGTCAGTGATGAAGAAGAGGATATTGAAGAGGAAATTGCAGAGGCAGTAGTTGATGAGGAAGAAGTAATGGCTACCTCAGACATGGAAGAGGACGTACAAAAGGAGGTACTTAAACAAAAGAAAAAGATAGGAAAAAATCGGGGAAGCCTGTGGAAGCTCGAATCCCATTACCTCGAACATCAAAGTCAGCACACAAAGTTCTAAAGAGTCTTGTTGCTCCTGGTACAAAAGGAACTCTTCCTAGTACTTCGAGTAAGAATGCTCGCAACAACAAATAATTTATGTCAGGTTTCTTCTGGAATGTGCATGGATTCAATAAATCAGAAAAACATTCCGTTGTGAAGAAGTGGGTGCAAGATAGTTCGTTGCAGTTCGGGTGCTTATTGGAGACGCGAGTCAAGGAAAATAAGTCTCATCAAATAGTTTCTACGTTTTTTCAGAATTGGTCCTTCTTGTCAAACTACGAATTCAACCGTCTTGGAAAAATTTGGGTGGTGTGGAGAGAAGGAGTTCGAATTACGCCGGTGTTTAAAAGTGGACAGGTCATTACTCTCTCAGTCTTGATGGAAGGACAAGAAGATTAATTCTTTTGTTCTTTCATATATGCTTCGAATCTGGAGGAAGAAAGAAGAGTTCTTTGGGATGATCTTCAGATTCACCATAATTCGGGGATGTTTCAAAATAAAAATTGGATGGTGATGGGAGATTTTAATGAAGTGTTGGCTGGAGATGAACATTCACTTTATGAAACATCGCCCCAAATAGGCCAAGGTACTCGGGATTTCCAAGACGTGGCTCGCTCATGTTCTCTTTCAGACTTACACTACCATGGACCGAGATTCACGTGGTGTAATAAGAGAGAAGAAGGTCTGATTTGCAAAAAATTGGACAGAGTTCTGATTAGTGAGCAATGGTTACAAGCTTATCCAAGGTCATATTGTGTGTTTGAGGCAGGAGGGTGCTCAGACCACTTACGCTGTAGGATAATGTTTGATTCCGAGGAAAGACAAGCTCGCAAACCTTTCAAGTTTATCAATGTTTTAACGACTCTTGAAGGTTTTATGCCGGCTGTCGAGAGTTATTGGACTGCATTCCCAGAGTTATTCCACTCTACCTCTGCTTTGTATAGGTTTTCAAAGAAGTTGAAGGGTTTGAAACCGAAAATTAGAGAGCTAAGAAAGGACAAACTTGGGAATCTACCAAAACAAGCAAAGCATGCGTATGATATTCTCTGCGAGAAACAAAGGATAAACCTGTCTACTCCATCGGCCGGAGCTATGGCTGAGGAAAAGCAAGCTTACGAGCGGTGGACGCACGCTGCAGATTTGGAGGAAAGCTTCTTGAAGCAATAATCAAAACTGCACTGGTTACAGGTAGGGGATCGAAACAATAAAACGTACCACAGAGCGGCTACGACGAGGAAATCAAAAAATGCAATTAGAGAAATCCAAGACCAGCATGGGGAAACGCTAAAATCTGGAGCAGATATTAAGCATGAGGCTGAGCGTTTCTTTAAAGACTTTCTAACACACGAACCAGAAGATTATGATGGGGTTACGGTGGAAAGATTGGAGTCTCTATTGGAATACCGTTGTTCTGCTAGAGATTGCACACAATTAGTTCGTGATGTCACAGATGAGGAAGTTCGACATGTTCTTTTTGCTATGCCAAATAGCAAATCTCCGGGCCCTGACGGATACACATCTGAATTTTTTAAGACAGCTTGGGCGGTTATTGGACATGATTTTACGATAGCAATCCAATATTTTTTCAAGAAGGGTTTGCTCCTGAAAGGGATTAACTCAACAATCTTGGCACTAATACCAAAGAAGGAGGAAGCAAAAGAGATGAAAGACTATCGGCCAATCTCCTGCTGCAACGTGCTATACAAGGTTATTTTAAAAATTTTGGCAAACCGATTGAAAGAGATTCTCCCTGGTTTCATAGCACCTAACCAATCGGCTCTTGTCAAGGGAAGGTTGCTTATGGAAAATGTGTTACTAGCTACCGAGATTGTTAAAGATTATCACAAACCTTCACTATCCGCAAGGTGTGCGATGAAGATTGACATCTCAAAAGCTTTTGACTCTGTACAATGGAGCTTCCTACGAAATGTCCTCAAAGGTCTGGGTCTACCGGATCAATTTACTCATTGGATAATGCTATTTGTTTCGACCCCATCCTTTTCGATCCAAGTGAATGGGGAACTGGCGGGATACTTTCAAAGTAGCAGAGGTTTACGTCAAGGCTGCTCCCTATCACCATATCTTTTTGTCATGAGCATGCATATCTTATCTAAGCTTTTAAACAAAGCCGCGCTGGAAAAGAGGTATGGATATCATGCAAAATGCAAGAATTTAAAGCTCACGCACTTATGCTTCGCTGATGATCTCATGGTCTTTACGGATGGTAAGCTTAACTCAATGGAAGGTATCATCGGAGTTTTTGATGATTTCGCAAAGATATCTGGTCTGAAAATTAGTTTGGAGAAATCCACACTATATCTTGCAGGAGTGAAAGACAACGTACGGGCAGAGATTGAACACAGGTTTCCGTTCTCATTGGGAGCATTACCAGTTTGGTATCTTGGGCTACCGTTGCTCACGAAGCAAATGGGAAAGACAGATTATGCTCCATTAATTGAGAAAATAAGAACAAAAATCAGTTCTTGGACAACACGTTACCTCACTTATGCTGGCAGACTTCAACTCATCAGTTCGGTTATTACAAGCCTAACACACTTTTGGATGGGTTCCTTTCGACTACCAAAGGCATGTATCAAAGAAATCGAGAGTTTGTGTGCGGCTTTCCTATGGTCAGGGCCAGATTTAAATCCGCGGAAATCGAAGTTGGCTTGGGGAGATGTATGTCGTCCCAAAACAGAGGGAGGCTTGGGTATTAGACAACTTACCGAGGTGAATTTGGTATGCAATCTGAAGTTGATATGGAGGATACTCTCAGCCGAAGACTCACTTTGGGTAAACTGGCTTCATGAGTATCTCATTCAAAAAGATTCATTCTGGTCAGTGCGCTACAAGCAAAGTGCAGGTTCTTGGATGTGGCGGAAGTTATTGAAGCTTAGAGAAATTGCTCAACCTTTTCATGTCGTGGAAGTGAGAAGCGGCGCAAATACATATTTCTGGTATGATATATGGACTCCACTGGGCAGGTTTATCGATATCACATGAGCAAGAGGAGTCATCGATCTAGGTATTCCCATCAATGCAACAGTTGCTTCGGTACTCGACAATCATCGGCGAAGAAGGCATAGAAACGACTCCCTCAATACAATGGAGACAGCCATTGATGCTCAAAAACGAACCGTAAGATTGGAGAAACGGATCGAGCACTTTGGCGAAGAAAGAATGGGACTTTTCAGGCAAAATTTGTGGCTAGTGATGTTTGGGATCAAATACGAAGCGAGAAACAGCGCATACCGTGGCATCGTGGAGTATGGTTCCACCACTCTACTCCCAAGTTCTCGTTTATGACATGGCTCGTTATTCATAATCGTTTGATGACGGGGGATAGGATGATACAATGGAATGTCGGAGCTTCAGGGGATTGTGTACTTTGCACGAGGGAGATCGAGACTTGTAAGCATCTTTTCTTCTCTTGCAACTACACGAACCAGATTTGGGAGACACTCACTCGAGGACTGCTCCAACAAAAATATGTCTCGACATGGGACTCCATCATCCAGCTCATCTCGGAGGTGAATACACCACGCATCGAAGCTTTCCTAATACGATACGTTCTTCAAACTGCAATCACTTATGTTTGGAGGGAAAGGAACAATAGAAGACATGGAGAACACCCATCTCTTCCTCAGCGTCTCGTTCAGCTCATAGACAAGGAAGTACGGAACAGAATTTCATCAATTCGGAGATTAGATACAAGATACGAAGAAGCGCTCGTCAAATGGTTCGAGGCACGCGGCTAATTTGTATTATAATCTACCTTCGATTTCAGTCGTTTCTATCTAAAAGGTGCACTTGATGTAAAAACGATTATTTTGGTTTGAATACAATTTAACATTCACTTCAAAAAAAAATATGGCATCAGATTCATGCTTAAAGAGCGGATTGAATCTGAAATAAATCACCATCTTCGTCGTCGAAAATCATGATTTTGAAAGTTCTGAAAAGCTTGATTCCTGAGCTGATTTGGCGAGGATTGTTGTCAAATTGTCATCTATGCCAGAACGTGATCGGTTCATTATCGTATGGCGGAACTTTTAAATAGACGTGCACCAAGCGGTCCAAGTTTAGGGGTTCCTCGATTATGACAGCAATTTCGCCAATAGATACCAAAAGCCTTCCACACTCCGTTTCAATCCATAGCCCTAAACACCCACTCAAATCGTCAGAAAAACTAAACATTCATGGTTCATCTTAATTCCTAACCAACAAAAAGATAAGCTCGCTTTCTATAATTCTCCAGCGTGGCAGAGCATTTAGACCAACCCAAATGGTCATCTTAAAAAGTCTTATTTAGTGTTCTTAATATTAAAGTAGAATAAAAAAATGGTAATGCGTGTCTAATGTTTAAGAGGAGGATTTTATTTAAGATCCTTTTTTGAGTTAAGAATGGACACGTGGCAAACCGAGAGTGGTCGACGAAAAAATAACAGAGGGAATGAAAAAATAAATAAAAAACTGTGGCATTTAATGGCCGTTCGCTAGCCCTGCAAATTTCGAGACGGGTTCCCGGTTCTCACCCATACCCGTTTCGAATTTTCCGCCTTATTTCCGTTTCCGTTCAAAAAAATTCTCAGTCGGGACCTTTTTTTTAACGGGTACGGGAAGGATTCATAAATGAGGCCGAGTATCCGAATTTCCTGAAATTTCCCAATTTTTCTCGATTTTTCTCGAATTTTCCCGACTTATCAAAAAAAATTACCCGTTTATGAAAAGATTTTACTTAAGAGAATTTCCCGAACCCGTCCTGTTCCCGTCCCGTTCTTATGGATTCTCTTTTGGGAATTGTCTTTCAATTCCCAAATCTCCCGTTCCAATCCGTCCCGGTTCCCGAAATTTTCAGGACTACCGTTCGCAATCAACTTCGTGATAGAACAAGACGTCAACAATTGAAAGTTGATTTGGTTGAACATATATGATAAAAATTTTGACGGAAGTGAAGATTACAATTGAGCAGTTTTTCCAGTTTTTAAATTGCACTTCTCTAATTTTTCCATGTATTATATTATGTTTAAAAAGTTGACGGAAGTGAAGATTACAAATGAGCAGTTTTTTTTGGTTTTTAAGACACTCATCAAAAGTATTTCCATTGTATGCTAAAAACAATAAAATATTACCAAATATCTTATATCCATAAAATACACAAATATTAATATTTAATCAATAAAACCGATCTCTCTTGCTCTACGTAACTTATTATTAGTTGGGCTTAGGAATAAACGGCTTTCAACAAATCAGGCCCAGTATTAGTTGAATGCTTTTTTGTAAGTCAAGCTAAGTCTTTACAACGTCCCACATCGGAAGTAGTAGTCAAGCTGATACGAATCGTTTAGATATAAAAGAAAGAGGACTTCGTTTGATGGGACGGATCTAAAATTAAATTTTAGTGGGTGCATATACACATACAGAGCAGTGGGTTTATGCTTAAAATTTCATATTTTGGTCTAATTTAAAATATCTTAGAGTAATTAACAAATAAAATCAAAATTTGAGTGGTGGCAACTGCATCCATACTAGTGCATGTAGATGGCAATGACGTAGCTAATGAGGTACTAACCGAGGCGCGTCTATTGCTGATTGAAAACTATTTCCAAACCCTCTCCTGGGCCTAAGCTCGTCTTGGGCCCACGAGAATTTATGGAAGGGCTCCCTCCGTGGTAAAGCCCTACAATATTCTAGTTCAATATTTTATTTTTTTAAATGGTTTGACATGACATATATTATCAGTATTGGTATAAGATTGACCCAGATGAAAATCTTTGGATTTGGTTCAATCTTATATCAATTCTGTTTTGTGTTTACACCACATGAAATTAATGGAACTTATACGTAACGTAAAAATGAATTATTTGCTCGGACGCTGCAAGATTAAGAGTTAACAAAAACCAAACAACATAGTTCACTTTGTCCCACGCATACAAAGACCTCTCTTCTCTCTCGTATAAGCATTATTACAAACAATCTACAGAATTGCAAAGATTTTGGTTGTATCACATATTTTCAGCTACTGCCTACCGACCAACTTGACCGCTTGAGAACGTTACTGAAACTATACTTGATGAGCTAGCAAAGAGAGAAGAAGGTGAGATGTTATACATTGGAACTGGCATACTCAGCGGAAGGTTAGGCAATGGCGACTCCAAGTTCAGGACTTGGATGGCTTCTCTTATAGAGGGCCTAGAGTTTCTATCAGGATGACCACACCATAACCCAACTACTAGCAAACTTTCAGCTTGTTGACTATTGAAATCCTCATCGAGTTTCTCGTCAATGGCCGACATAAGTTGTTGTCTCCCAAACAGATCCCACACTCTCTCGACAAGACTCTTCCGAGCCTCTGTGTTTTCTTGTGAATGATCGACTGACTTTTTCCCCGCGACAATCTCCAGTATACAAATTCCGAGGCTATATATGTCTGATTCCTTGCTGGCCTTTCCGGTCATCACGTATTCTGGAGCCATGTAGCCAAAAGTTCCTGCCAATCCTGTTGTATGGGATCCTAGCTCATGGTCCATCAATCGAGCCAGCCCAAAATCACCTAACTTTACATTGAAATTGGTGTCCAACATGATATTGCTTGCCTTGATGTCCCTGTGCAATACGCACTGATCCCACTCTTCGTGAAGATACAACAGTGCAGAGGCTAGACCGAGAGCTATCTTGTACCTTACGTCCCATGAGAGGTGTGGTCTTTTCCCAAACAGGTGAGTGTCCAAGCTACCATTTGGCATGAACTCATATATCAACAAATACTCATCTTTTTCATTACACCAACCAATGAGATGTACCAGGTTTCGATGTCTCAATTTGCTGATGATTTTAACTTCGGTTACAAACTCTCTCTTTCCCTGCCTGGAATGACCAGATAGTTTCTTCACTGCAACCAGCATATCTATTTCGTTCAAGTATCCTCTGTAAACTGCTCCAAACCCTCCTTCGCCCAGCTTCCTCTGGGCTGAGAATCTGTTGGTTGCTGAGGCAAGGTCTCTATAAGCGAACTTTCTTGGTCCCGCTTCCCGTTTAAGGTCTTCGTTTATTGATATCAAGTCAGTTATCTTTTTTGCTTTCCTTTTTTTTTGCTTCTGCAACCAAACCACCAGTATTGTGACCAACGAGGTCAGAAAAACAAACACAGAAACCGAAGCGCCAACTATTAGTCCTCTCCTGATAGAGGCTTTATCAATATCCAAACTTGAGCTGAACTCCCATGATAAAAGTCTATTTCCCTCTGTAACCGCTCCAGTAGAGGCTGAAAACCCGACCGTAACTTGTGGTGGCAGAACCTTTGCAAGATCGATGATGTATGAAACGCTTGAATTTTCCCGCGGATCAGAGGTAAGTTCATAAGCCCAAGACACGCTCAAGTTCTTAGAAACAGAGTCATAGGAGATATGTGCATGACAGATATCTTGGCTGTGTTTGCTTGCATTCCAAAAGGTGTAGTTGGACGAAACAAGAGAATTATTATTGACCCCCACATGAGATTCAACATCCAGAGGATCCCATTCTACGTTGGTGTATGAGTCAAATTCGACATGAACCAGAGGAAATGAAGATGTGATATTATTGATTTGATTAAAAAGACCCAACAAACCACCAGCTGAGTTCACAACAAGTTGGATTCCCACAAGAGCAAGGAAGAAGCAGAACCCATGACCGAAATTTGGATATGGAACGCTACGGGTATCAATTATGAAGGAGAAACTGGTATTGAAATCTGTGTAGGCTTACCAGTTTTAGGATTCCAGATAGGCACTTTCTCAGCATAAGTAACCCAACCAACACGAGCTGTATAGTCAGGGTTGTTTAAAATCACCGCTCCGTCGGGTCTCGCATCCCCGTGGTATATTACATTCCCAGGATCACCTGGTCGGAAGCTAGTAAAGTTAAAGTAAACCGAATCAACAAAGCAAGGGAGAACGAGGAACAAGGTAAAGAACAAGATAGAGTTGGCCATTGAGGGGGATGAACAAAGATGTCTAGATCAATACACAAACAGTTCAAGAACTCAATTCATCAAGTCATATAATCAATAATGAAAAGGCTGCTACCAAGTCAACAATTGGAAAAAGAGGGTCCATTCAATATCGTTATATTATAAAAACATCAGTCTTCAAACAAGAAGTTTCTTTGTATCTTACTTAATATGTGAGTCAAACGAATCCTTTATAAACAATCTTAAAAAGAAAGTGACCTTTGCGTATATAATTATCAAATAAAATGTAGAAGACACTTCAATGCTCATATACTTTATGCAAGCATTAACCACAGAAGAAAAAAATCAAGAGGAGAAAAGGTCATTATGCGACCAGATCAACGTAACACTACTCATAGCCCTAGATTTTGTTTTACAAAAGGATGAAGACGAGTTTACGAGCGACTCTCACTGATAAGAACTCAAAGTTGAAAGTGCTAATATATTTATGAAAAGGTGAGAATATTACGGAATTAATCATGTTGTGTTAGTACGAGTCCTGATTTTAGTGAATGTGTTCGGAGAATGATATTCGTTGTTAGTGTTGATGAAAATGTCTTCAAGCACGGATGGTATAGTTTTGCAGAAGATATTGAAATGGAAAACTGAAATTTAGAAGAAGTTGTTGACATGTTTTTGTGACTGCTTCGTTTAAAGAAAAATAGAATGGGTCATAAGGGAAGAGTGACGGCATGAATAGTTAAAAAAAAAACATAAACTGGCATAAACATAATCTAGAGTTTTAAAATATTTAAACGATACGTGATAAGTTTATGCCAGTATGGTTCTCCCACAATTACCATTGATTATAAAGCAGGATTATCTTAGGTATTTCGAGTTTTCGACACAGATGAAATTTCTTTTGTCACGTACCATTCAGTCATCTACATTCAAGCCTCTGTTTGGAAGGGTTTATATATAGCTCAACGTCAACGACCAATAAAACCCTTTTATTATCAAAAACTATAACGTTTCTAAACAGTGTAATACAATGGATCAAAGTTATTGAGATCTTGAGACACATAGCTTTTGCTTTCAATTCATGGAGCCATGCAGGTGAGGACTAAAAGAGCTAAATTTAGCCAAAAACAGTGTAATACAATAGAAATAGCCAGCACACAACTACCAAGTACTAACTCAAAAGGTTGTAAAGGCTTCATCGATGCATCACCAACTACTAACTCAAATATGGATGGCACGAGTTTTCAGAAGATTCTGAAGATTAACATCCAACAATGAGAACAAGAGGAGATGAGAGACGACCAAGCCATTAAGGCAAACAAAAGGATACATTTCTCTACCTGAACACTGCATCTCGTTACAAACTTCTAGTCAAGTTGATGATAATGGGCTTTTAACTATCATGCCTAGTTTTACGTAAATTAGCCCATCTTTTGTTAAGTGAAAGTGTTAAACTAAGAACATCTCCAATGCTAAGAACCTTATTTTAATTATAAATTTTGAAAATATTTAAGTTAAAAACCTCTTTAAAAGTAATTAAAATTATATGGCTCCAATGGTAGAACCCCACTTGAAGTTCTTAAAAATAAAAAAAATATTATTTTAAAAATTATAATATTTTAAGTAGAATTTATTTTGTTTAAATTATTAAACATTTTATATTTTATAAAACTTAAAAATTATTGCATTTCATAAATTTTGTGAATTTTTAATTTTTGTGAAGTTTTGTGAAGTTTTGTGAAGTTTTAAATTTTTGTGAAGTTTTAATTTTTTTTTTCTTTTTGTTAAAATGAACCGAACAATCACAAACTGACACGTATGAGGTTCTTAACAATTTTAAGAGCAAGATCAATAGCAGGTTCTTAGAGAGTTTCTTAAGATATAGGTCTTGCTCTAAAAACTCTCTTTTAAGAACCGGTTCTTAACATTTTATTTAGCTTTGAATTATTTTTTTAGTTTTTTCCGTAAGAACTCTATGTTAAGTCCTTATTAAGTCCCACATCAGAAGTAGTCAAGTTGATACGAATCGTTTAGCTATAAAATGAAAAGGACTTCGTTGTCAGAAACTCATCTTTGCGCTTGGGGCAATGACACATGCACAACTAATGAGGTACTAACCGAGGTGCGTCTGCTGGTTGAAAACTATTTCCAAACCCCCTCATGGGCCTAAGACCATCTCCAATGGGAGATTCTAAGAGAGTTTCTAAATATTAAAAATATTAGTTAAAATTAAAAAGTAGGGGAGAGGGTGAAGAAACCTTTAGAACCACTTCTTAAATGAGAGTTTTTAGAACCATTCTAAAGAGGGTTTCTACACTTGTCAATTAATAATTGGTTCATACTTTTATTGTTTTAAAAATTAATTATGTAAATAAATAATATTATTATTATATTTGTTAGAAACTTTTGGAGAGTATCTATGTTTGGAGGTGCTCTAAGCTTGTCTTGGGCCTTCGAGAATTGCTGGAAGGTTCCCCTCCAGGTAAAGCCCCACAATTCTTAGTTCTAAAATTGAGTATTTCATTAGAATACATAAACTCTTAGATATATGAAGTAGAAGTAGGGATAAGCTAATTTAAAGCATTTTCTATTACTAACTTCACTTGTGTTTAGGCGCGGATGCGAGGACAAGGGGTTTAACAAGCAAGGAGTGACGATTATAAATATGGGCTATGTTCTGTTTCCAAATGGGCTGTCTTTAAAGCCCGTTACTCATCACATTAAAATTCCGGTTTTGTCTTTTCGTTTGCTGAATACACATCACGTGTTTGCACTTACCCGGCAGCTAATAGCCACCACGAGGAGCGCGACCCACCAATCAGTGTTTCGTGTATTTATATGCGTTCAAAATACACAAACACATGGGAAATATATATATAAAAAAAGTCGATAAAGGTTTTTTATAGTAAAAGAAAGTACAAAAATCGCAGAAAAAATGGGTGAGTTTAGAACGAATGGGTCGTCAAGCATGAGCATTGTGATGTATCCGTGGTTAGCCTTTGGTCACATGACTCCTTTTCTTCACCTCTCCAACAAGCTCGCAGAGAAAGGTCACAAGATCGTTTTCTTGCTTCCCAAAAAAGCCCTAAACCAGCTCGAACCTCTTAATCTTTACCCAAGTCTCATAACTTTTCACACCATCTCCATCCCTCAGGTCAAAGGGCTCCCTCCTGGTGCGGAGACCAACTCTGACGTTCCCTTTTTCTTGACCCATTTGCTTGCAGTTGCAATGAACCAAACCCGACCAGAGGTCGAAACCATTCTCCGTACAATCAAACCGGATTTGGTTTTCTACGATTCCGCTGATTGGATACCGGAAATCGCTAAACCGCTCAGTGCTAAAACCGTTTGCTTCAACATCGTGAGCGCTGCGTCGATCGCGCTGTCTCTTGTCCCTGCCGCCGAGCGAGAGGTCATTGATGGGAAGGAAATGTCAGGGGAAGAGTTGGCAAGGACGCCTCTAGGTTATCCGTCTTCAAAAGTTGTCTTGCTTGCACACGAAGCAAAAACCCTAAGCTTCGTGTGGAGGAGGCATGAGGAGATCGGTTCGTTCTTCGACGGGAAAGTTACCGCGATGAGAAACTGTGACGCAATCGCTATTAGGACTTGCCGTGAGACAGAAGGCAAATTCTGCGATTACATCAGTACCCAATACAACAAACCGGTTTACTTAACCGGACCTGTTCTCCCTGAATCCAACCCGAATCAGGCCCCGTTAGAGCCTCGATGGGCTGATTGGTTAGCCAAATTCAACCCCGGTTCGGTTGTTTTCTGCGCTTTCGGTAGCCAGCCCGTTGTAGACAAGATAGATCAGTTTCAAGAACTCTGTTTAGGACTTGAATCAACCGGTTTACCGTTTCTTATAGCGATCAAGCCTCCTTCGGGTGTATCAACCATCGAGGAAGCGTTACCGGAAGGGTTTGAAGAGAGGGTTCGAGGACGTGGCATTGTGTACGGAGGTTGGATCCAGCAACCCTTGGTGTTGAACCATCGTTCAGTGGGATGTTTCGTTAGCCATTGCGGGTTTGGATCGATGTGGGAGTCTTTGATGAGTGATTGTCAGGTCGTTTTGGTGCCGCAGCACGGCGAGCAGATATTGAACGCGAGGCTTATGACGGAGGAGATGGAGGTGGCGGTGGAGGTAGAGAGGGAAGAGAATGGTTGGTTCTCGCGGCGGAGCTTGGAGGTTGCTGTGAAGAGCGTGATGGAGGATGGTAGTGAAGTTGGCGAGAAAGTGAGGAAGAATCATGAGAAGTGGAGATGTGTTTTGAGTGACTCTGGTTTTGCTGATGGTTATATCGATAAATTTGAGCAGAACTTAATTGATCTTGTGAAGTCATGAATCAATTAAGTTCAGTTCATGTTTCGATTTGGTTCAGTTCATTTCGGTTTAGTTTGGTTTTGTTTTGAGTCTTTGGATTGAGATAGATATTTGTTAAGCATGCTCTTTGCAATTCCTAAGTCCCATAATTATTTCCGGAATTATTTTCCAATGCGATATTTTTTGTTTAATAAAAGGGAAAATTATCTTCTAACAAAAACGAAATCTCAGAATTTAATCAATGCTAGCTTTGCAATTGTAACAATTTTGAATGTCATGATCTTTGCAATTTTCATAAGATCAGGATATAATTTCCGGAAGCTAAATAATATAGTCGTTCTAATTATTGCTGGTAATTTTGAGTAATTACGCCATAGATTAGGGGATAATTTCCGTACATTACACAACAAAAAGAAATCATAGATTCTAAAATACTTAAATAAAAAACGAAACTAAAAAATTGGCACATTCCTAACAAACTTGAATCATTCAATTCATAAGACTACTCTCCTAAACTTCAGGTCATCAGCAACTGAAATCATATAAACAAAAACATAAGAACAAAAAAACAGAGACACATAAACAGAAACGGGATAAAAGTTTCATGACTACATTTCTGCATCTGGCTAACAAACTAGCTGAGAAAAGGCACAAAATCACTTTCTTGCTATCCAAGAAATCTCTGAAGCAGCTTGAACCTCTCAATCTGTTCCCAAATCACATTAAAAGGAGACGTCAAATTACACCTTTTATTGACCTTTCAACTTTAGGTGTAGGAGAGGAAGTAAATTTCCGAGCACTTTCTCAATGATCAAAAAACATCGCGTAAGTTTATTTCGTATTGCCTCAAATCAATAACATAATGGGTTGCTCACAGAGTTTTTTTAACACATCATTTATTGATTCTGCCGAGTTACTTGTAATAATGTCATACTTGTCTTCTGAAAAATAAGCACGTTTGACGATATGAGGCTGTCTTTACCAATCGAACAATCTTTTTTCCTCCAAACTTACTAATGACATTCTTTATTAAATGATACGTGCAGATCATCTGCTACAATAGACTAATCTAGGAGATGTAAAAGAATATTCTTTAGAAGTATAAAATTAAAAATTTATAATTTAATAAAATCATAGTGGATATCATTCAGTTTTAAAATATTTATTTTATATTTACTAAATAATTTTAAAATTATTATAAACTATTAGTTTGGTTAATTTAGTCATTTTAACCAAGTGTAATTTTCTTTAAAAAAATAAAAAAATAGTGTAGTTTTCAAATTCTAATCTTATTGTTAAGTATTTTTCCTAATTTTCTCTAATTTTTATAGCCTTTTTGGTTGTGTTATTTTATTTATCGGGAGAAGAAACTTTAGTGGTCCAAAACATATATAACAAATCAGAACAAAACATAAGAAAGCTTCTTTACGTCTTTACCCAAAAGGTTGGAGACATCATTATTTTCTCATTTGTACCATCAATTAATTGATACTCACTAAATATCCCAATCCACCTAACCATTCTCGAGCTCATAAAGAGGTCTTCCAGTACAAAACAATCAAAGCGAGAGAGGAAGAAAAACAAAGAATATAACAAACAAAAAAAAGCATATAACTTCCTCTTGGCTCTCTTGAATAATTGTTCTTTTTTTTGTGATTTGACAATCCAGGCAAAGGAAATGGGATCAAAGTTTCATGCGTTTATGTTCCCATGGTTTGGTTTTGGTCACATGACTGCATTTCTGCACCTGGCTAACAAACTAGCTGAGAAAGGGCACAAGATCACTTTCTTGCTACCCAAGAAAGCTCTGAAGCAGCTTGAACCTCTCAACCTGTTCCCAAATTGCATCGTCTTTCACACTATAACCGTCCCTTCTGTGGAAGGCCTCCCTGCTGGCGCCGAAACAACCTCGGATATCCCCATCACGTTAGGGAGTTCCCTCGCTTCGGCTATAGATCGAACGCGAAATCAGGTCGAAGAAAGGGTTTCTATTGGTAAACCGGATCTGATTTTCTTCGATTTTGCTCACTGGATTCCGGAAATAGCTAGAGAGTATGGAGCCAAGAGTGTGAATTTCGTAACGATTTCCGCAGCATGTGTAGCTATCTCATTCTCCCCGGGTCGTAGTCCAGACGACTTAGCTGTTCCTCCGCCGGGATATCCTTCCTCCAAGGTGTTGCTTCGGGGACAAGAAACCAACTTCTTGTCGTTCCTCTCTCATCCGTTTGGTGATGGAACTACGTTTTACGAGCGGATCATGACAGGGCTTACGAACTGCGATGTCATTTCGATAAGGACCTGCCAAGAGATGGAAGGAAAATTCTGCGATTTCATCGAAAGCCAATTTCAAAGAAAAGTTCTCTTGACGGGTCCAATGCTTCCTGATCCGGACAATAGTAAACCACTAGATGAACAATGGAGTCAATGGCTGAGCCAATTCGAGCCTGGATCAGTAATATATTGTGCATTGGGCAGCCAAATCATTCTTGAAAAGGATCAATTCCAAGAACTCTGTTTAGGAATGGAGCTGACAGGTTTACCATTCCTTGTAGCGGTAAAGCCACCAAAAGGCGCATCAACAATCCAAGAAGCCTTACCAAAAGGGTTCGAAGAGCGGGTTAAGGGGCGTGGAGTGGTTTGGGGAGGATGGGTGCAGCAGCCATTGATATTGGCTCATCCATCAGTAGGCTGCTTTGTGAGCCATTGCGGGTTCGGGTCAATGTGGGAGTCTCTAGTGAATGACTGCCAAATAGTGTTTATTCCACATTTGGGTGAACAAATCTTTAACACAAGGCTGATGAGCGAGGAACTCGAGATCTCGATGGAGGTGAAAAGAGAGGAGACAGGATTGTTTTCGAAGGAGAGCTTGAGCGGTGCGGTCAGGTCTGTGATGGACAAAGACAGCGAGACAGGGAATCTAGTGAGGAGGAACCACGCCAAATGGAAAGAGACTCTGGTTAGTACTGGATTGATGAATGGTTATGTCAATAAGTTTATAGAAGCATTGGAGAAACTAGTCTAAATAAACTTGGTTAGCCACAATGACGTCAAATGAAAAAAATGACGTCATATGGGTGGACTTTTATGCTAGTTCGACCTATTGTATATCTTAACTTGTGCCGTATAGCTAGGTCGAGGCAAATAAATCGTGGTGGGATGCTTGATGCTTTCACGCGTTTCCAAGCGAGACAAGTGTTTGTAAACTTAATCTCTTCGTGTCATGTGTTATTCATGCGTTAGCTTTATGCGTTATTATCTCTTGTATCCATTTATAATACATATGTTTGTAGTTTTTGTTTTTATCGCCTTTTTTTGTTGTTGTGTTATTTATCGGGAGAAGAAACTTTAGTGGTCCAAAACATTTAACAGATTAGAACAAAACAAAAGAAAGCTACGTTACGTCTTTACCCCAAAGGAAGAAGACATCATTATTTTCTCACTAAATATCCCAATCCACCTAACCATTCTCGACCTCATAAAAGAGGTCTTCCAGTACGAAACCATCAAAGCAAGAGAGGAAGAAAAACAAAGAATATAACAAACAAAACAAAAAAACATATAACTTCCTCTTGGCTCTCTTGAAAACTTGTTCTCTTCTTTTTTTTGTGATTTGACAATCCAGGCAAAGGAAATGGGATCAAAGTTTCATGCGTTTATGTTCCCATGGTTTGCTTTTGGTCATATGATTACGTATCTGCATCTGGCGAACAAACTAGTGGAGAAAGGTCACCGCATCATTTTCTTGCTACCTAAGAAGGCTCAGAAGCAACTTGAGCTTCTCAATCGTTTCCCAGACAGTATTGTCTTTCATCCTCTCACAATCCCTCCTGTAAATGGCCTCCCTGCTGGCGCAGAGACGACCTCAGATATCCCAATCTCCTTGGACAAGTTCTTGTCCGAAGCCATGGATCTCACACGCGATCAGGTCGAAGCTGCGGTTCGTGCTTTGAGACCGGACTTGATCTTCTTCGATTTTGCTCAATGGGTTCCAGAAATAGCTAAAGATTATATGATCAAGAGTGTGAGTTACATCAAAGTATCTGCGACCACTATAGCTCATACACATGTCCCTGGAAGTGTATTAGGTGTTCCCCCACCGGGTTATCCTTCATCGAAAGTGTTGTTCCGTGGACAAGACGCTCACGCTTTAGCGACCTTATCGATCTACTACAAGCGGATCTATCATCAGCTCACAACAAGTCTTAAGAGCTGTGAAGTAATCTCAATAAAGACATGCCAAGAAATCGAAGGTAAATTCTGCGACTATATAGCAAGTCAATACCATAGGAAGGTTCTCTTGACTGGTCCAATGCTCCCCGAGCCAGACAAAAGTAAGCCACTAGAAGAACAATGGAGTCGTTTTCTGAACGGGTTCGCACCAGGGTCAGTAGTGTTTTGTGCATTAGGCAGCCAAATCATTCTTGAAAAGGATCAATTCCAAGAACTCTGTTTAGGGATGGAGCTGACAGGTTCACCGTTTCTTGTAGCGGTGAAGCCACCAAAAGGCGCTTCTACGATCCAAGAAGCATTGCCAGAAGGGTTAGAAGAGCGGGTTAAGGGGCATGGAAAAGTTTGGGGAGGATGGGTGCAGCAACCACTGATAATGACTCATCCATCAGTAGGTTGCTTTGTGAGCCATTGCGGATTCGGGTCAATGTGGGAGTCTCTGATGAGTGATTGCCAGATAGTGTTGCTTCCGTATCTGAGTGATCAAGTTCTCAACACGAGATTGATGACCGAGGAACTCGAGGTCTCTGTAGAAGTGTCGAGGGAAAAGACGGGATGGTTTTCAAAGGAGAGCCTGAGCGGTGCGGTCAGGTCTGTGATGGATAGAGACAGCGAGCTCGGGAAGCTGGTGAGGACGAACCACGCCAAATGGAAGGAGGTTCTGGTTAGTCCTGGGTTATTGACCGGTTACGAGGATAAATTTGTAGAGGCATTGCAAGAGTATCTGATTTGATCAATCAATGTCCATGAAAATGGAGTTGTTTCGTTCATTTCAAAACGATGAAACATCAGAAACGAACAAATATGAACTTTTACACAAAAAAGGTCTATCAGATTTCCTCCTTAAATATTATACTGATCACACTTTTCCCTTTCCCCAAACCTTGAAACATATTCATCAAGAACCAGTTTTAACAAAATCTCTCACGGGAATTCTATCGAACACATTACGTGCTGTATCTTGTGTTCCCCTAGAATAACATAATCCAGAGCTCTCCTCTCACATTAATTTCTTTCTGTCTTTCTGGTTTTGTCAATTCTAAACCCTAGAGACTCAAAGCTACGCATCCTAACTTTCTCTCAGCTCAATTTGTATACTATATTATCAGATTCCTCATACTGATACACTAACAAATATGTATAACAAAGTATAGACTCTGTTTGTTCCGCTAGATCTTTTTGTCAACAAAACCATTCGTTTACCAACCAAATTTCCCAAAAGGGAAGAAACAGGATGGTTCTCACTTCTCAGAAGTTAACCTGAGCGATGCAATCATGTCTGTGATGGACAAAGACAGTGAGGAGGAACTACGCGAAGTGGAAGGAGTCTTCTTTGGTCAGTAGTGGTGGATTAATGAGTGGTTAATGTAATAATTCTGACTTGAAAAAAAAAAGGAATAAAATCTTATAAAAATTGCCATTAATTAGCGTTTAGTCAATTTAATAATTGTATTAGATCTGATTGCGATTTTGAATTTGAAAATTCATATAGTTAATCAGAATTGTAATCTGTAATTAACCGTTTGTTTCTAAAATGGAAAATGAATATCTGGGTGATTGTATGAAATATGCAAAATTGATTATATGAAATATACGAAGGCCCTTTTCAAAAAAAAACAAAAATTAAAATGGAAATTTTCTTTATTTTTTATTTTTTTTTGAGAAAGGGTTTGCAATTTAATTAATAAAAATGTTACAACTATGACACATGGGCATACAGTTTTTAGAGAGTAAAAGCCGAGAAGATTAAGCATATATGAGAAATTGAAGCAAGTTCCAAAAGCTGAAACAATAATTAGAGCAAAGAGATAGAGATTAGCCATGGCTGCCACGACTGCCTCTACATCCGCGTTTTTCTTTGACCACAGTCCATTCTAGGCCTGGGCATTCGGGTATCCGTTCGGATTCGGATCGGTTCTTTTCGGGTTCGGATATTTCGGTTCTAGAGAATAGAACTCATTCGGATATTTTGCTTTTTTTGTTCGGGTTTGGTTCGGTTCCGTTCGGGTCCGGGTCGGTTCCGGATATCCAAATTATCTAAAAAAAATTTAAAATAATTAAAATTTGATAAATATAACCAAAAAATTTCAAATATTCTGAGTATTTTAGTTATTTTGTTCTAAACATAACTAATATATTTGGTTTATAATTGCAATTTTGAGTATTTAAGTTATTTAAAGTATAAATACAACAAATATTTTGAATATGTAATTATATTTTGGGTATTTAACGTACCCATTCGGTTCCCGGTTCGGTTCCGGTTCGATTTCGAGTTTTCGGATATAAAAATATAGGATCCATTCGGATATTTAGTTCGGTTCCGTTCCTTCTAATTCGGGTCGGTTCGGTTCGGTTCTTCGGGTCCGGTTTTTATGCCCAGGCCTAGTCCATTCCATCTCTTGCAGCTTTTGTGATGGCTTGACAATCCGTCCTCGTTGCGTTCTCGTGATAGAAGCGTCCACATGGTCCTCGTCATGTATAGTCTCCATTAAGTCCGATTCATTTCCCTGAGAGATGCAATCATCATTCTCAACCAAAGCTTCGATATCCAAGGACCTACACGCACTAGGACCATCCTCAACATCTGTTACAACCGTTGTTGTTTCCAATGTTAAGGCATCACCTTCTAGTGTAGAGAAATCATTGGATAAAGCAGGAGAGGACAACTCCCCTGAAGTGATATTGGCATCACAATGTGATGTAGTTTCTGTCGATATAGTTCCAGCCTCAGATATGGCTGCAGTTGGGAAAGTAACGTCCATCTTTTCATTTGTAACCTTAGTGGACGTTGGTGACTCTTGAAAGTGGCAAGGAGCAGAACCTGAAGCTTGTGCAGGAACTGAGATAGGTTTCATACTAGAAACAGTTTCACTTATCAAAGGACGAGTTGAAATTGTTTTGGCTGGTATGACATTGTTCGTGTCATTAGAGATAGATGGTTTATCATGCTGTTTTGATGGAAGATTACCAAGACACCGTGTAGCTTTGTGCCCCAGTTGACCACACTTAGCACACTTTGATGGCAGCCATGAGTAGAGTACATCAACCATAGTGATTGAGCCACTTTCATCTTCAATTGCAATCTTTGGTGGGAAAGGTCTGTCCAACTTAACTACCACTAGTATTTTTGCTTCACCCATCTGCGTCGGATCAAGCCAAGGCCTGCTAGTAAGCATAGGAGCTCCTAAGCCTGAACCTATCCAACTAATCCCTTTTGTAGAGTACAATTGGTGCGGGATGTTTCTAAGAGTAAGCCAGACAGGGATTGTACGTACTAATCTCAGGAATAGCAATGGTTCCAACGGGATTCCAACTAGACACGAACATCAAACAGTCGTCTACGTACCACAGACCACGCTGAAGAATCCATTGTCTAGTAGATTCATCAGGTATGTGGAAGAGGAATGAGGATTCTCCCAACTTACGGGTAAAGATTTTACATCTTTTTCCCCAAATCCTAGACATTACAGCATGTATTTGTCCTCCAGTAGGAGCAGCACATCTATAGAATTGTCCTATTATGAACTCTTTCTGATTTTCTACTCCTTCAAGAAGAACTCGTTTAGGTATACATACCTTTGGTGTCCCATCTTCCATGAAGCTAGGAGTAGTACGTAACACGGTGAAGATTGCGATGTGATGGATTCATCTTTGCAGCCCATGGATACTCGGGAGATTGGAGGCCGTTATCCAAGTCAAGTGAAGCATAAGAATTTTTTCCAGCTGCAGCAGTTGAGAGAGATTTCTGTGGTTTTCGACTGCGAGTTTGAGCTCCATTAGCAAGTGATGGCCATTGAGAGTCAAGTTCTGAGATCAGAGACTCAGTGTTGTATCGGAGAATGGGAATCGCCGGATCCGAAATTTTCAAAGGCACTTTCCAAGCTCCCTGAACAGTGTTGATAGGCGTTGTTGCAACTTTCTCTGCAACTGGGGGAGGAGACATCGGTGCTTGCTTCTTGTGCACAGCTTGTAGAAGTGGCATCGGGTTAGAGACTGACAGAGTAAAATACCCCGCTTGCAACACCATTTCATCCTCAAATTGGATTGAGGAAGGAGGAGGAGAGTTCGATTCATCATGAGTCATGCTTTGCAGGAATCGAGGCGATGGCATTATAGAGTCTACGATGCAAAGTTCAAGCATCCCTGCTCCTGGAGGGGATGTAAATTTCATCTCTTTTGGAAAGTCTTCGGTGGCGGCTTGAAGTTGGTGACAGAGTGTTGTCGAAGAGGTGACAGGGGTTTTGTCTAAAGCTGATTCATGTAGCAGATCCACATCGGAAACAAGGATGCGATTCGAATCTGAATCATGAAGAAGAGGATCCATCGAGAAGAGACCAAACCAGTGGCGAAAAGAAGAGCAGTCACCGGAGCAGCGACGACGGCTCACGGAGGCGGAGCCGCCGAAGGTAAGGCGAGAATGGAGATTAGATATGAAGTTTTTTGTTTACAGATTACAACAACTCTATAAGACATAACTAGAAATCATCATCACAAATCGGTCCTTTGAGACAGCCGAACCATGAAATCATCACAGATATCTCTAATCTGCATAGTCATGTTCTCCCTCTTGGCTTTGCATGAGTGTACGTATACGTTTTTCTCATATATATATATATATTCTTTGTTTTTTTTTTGTTTTTTCATCGTCAAATAAAATTGTGTTTGTGTTTGAAACCAATGTGTAGGTGGGAGGTTGGACGTTGGAGAGATAGAGAGACGGAGCGACCTCTATATACCATCGTGTTTCCCCGACACTTGCGGCAGTAGTATCTTTAAAAAGGACTGTTGGTGCTGCTTCACACCTAAAGTTCACAAGAATATGTGTTGGAAAAAAAAAGATTATCCCAACGCCAAAGAACTTTGCTTCGAAGAATGTTCGAGGCCTATTTGAAAACCTTTATTCATTTTCAGACTTTTCCAAAGCATCCTTTCTTATAATGCTTAATTTTTTTTTGTTTTTTTTTTGTTTTTGCTCAAGGCAATAATGATTTTTGTTTTTCTTTAATTATTATTATTATCTTCTTCTTTTTTTTGCTTAAGGCATAAAATCAGAATCTAGAAAGAACAACAAAAAGGAAACGAAAATAAATTTCATCAAATCTAGAAAAATATAGAACTGCGCGTTTTGAAAAATAGCAGAAAAGGAATATACAGATTTTTATGGAATTTTTATTCTTTAACCAGAAAAAAAGGTCTGAATAGAAAGCTATTCAATTAACAGCAAAAGACATAAATCACACTAACTACCAGAAATGCAAAAAAACGCCACGAATGAGATCGATCATCCATATAATATATCAATAAACTTTTGTTGTAAAAAATGAACACATATATATATTCTTGATAAAAAAAGGGTCTTCTAATTATACTGGAATCTACATTTGAGACTAATAATGTATTTCATTGCAGATCGAGCCGGGTATCCTTATGCGAGAGAGTCCAAATCAAACGCTTGCCTTTGTTTTGTTTTACACTTTTTGTATTGATGAACGTTCAGTGATATTGGTACAGAAAAGGAAATCAGTAGAAATCATAATAAAACAAAGCCGACTTGTGTAGAGAATATTTTTTTTTGTAGGGAGAGAATGTTTTTTCTACGTGAATGGTATAATAGTTTTGAAATGGGTTTCAAGATTTTGGTTTTCTGAATTTTTTCTACGTAAATATATAATATATTTAAATTTTTTGTTGCCATAGTTTCGATTTGATATATAATTTATGATGATTTAACAAACTTGACTACAGTGATGACGAGTTATGTTGCAAGTTTAATTCGAGTTTGTAGGTTTAAGAATAAATTTGCAAAAAATATTATTAAATATTTTTAATTATTTTCTTACAGAAATCCCTAAAATAAAACAAGATCTGCTACGATATGATTCTCTCGAAGTAGTAAATAAATACGAACAATATGATTATAGTTCGAACCATTAAATAATTCAAAACTCCATTGACGTTAAAATGTCACTATAAGCTACTGTTGTAACAGCCCTACTTGCAGCTACTTCAGCTACAAATCTTTGCTATTTAACATATAAATTTAAATTAATTATAATAGTTAGATAAAAATTGTTAAATATGAATTTGTTGATATGCTAATTAAATAAATTTTAAATACTAAGTGGTTAACATGTCAACCAATTACATTAAAAACTCTATAAATTAATAATCTTGGATCTATGATATTTTATTAGTCTAGAGAGATTAATTTATGAAAATATTCTAAAATAGTATCAAAATAAGTTTTGGTATAAAAGCAGTATAAAACAAAATGCAACCATAATAAAATAATTTGCAGAATAAATGATTAAAAATAATAATTAATTAACTAATTTTTCATTGAAATTTTAAAACATAACATTATTTGAAACAAAATGTTCTCCTTAAAATTAAAAAAAAAATTAAAATTTTTTTTAAAAAAACTCTTTCAAACATCACTTACTATGTGACATGAAGGGTGTATATACTAATTATTATTTTATAATATTAATGGGACCATTAAAACTTTATTATTTTATTATATTATCGAATTATGTTATATTTTGAACCGATCCAACCCGGGACTGAAACCGGAGAGATTTATTAATTTAAAGTGCATATTAATTTATCGAGTGTTAATTTATAAAGTTTATAATGTATATGTTAAGTTTAACTATACATATTTTTACTACACATTATTTTTAACTTTCTAAGTATTAAAATTTAAATTAAACTTTAAGTAAACAAAAATATTCATATGAATATAATTATTATTTTTATATGAATTATGTTTCAATGATATAGCTCACAATATTTCAAAATTTGTTACAGTTTTAGTGTTAGTGTGGATTTAAAAATATGTTACAGTTTTATTTATATGAATTATGTTTCAATGGTATAGATCACACTAAATGTTGTTAAACTATAAATATTATATTTATTTTTCTAATTTATAAATATTTAAAAAAGCACTGGAGTAGGTCAACCTAGCGATTTAATTAATGAATCATAAAATTTTGGTTCACCTTATAATTCTCTTTTAAAAATATTGTATAATTTGATCTTGTAGGGGTCAAATGGGAGTAAAGCTATATATAAATGCATGGCAATTAAAGATTGCAAAATTAAGTGACACAATTTGACACATTTTTTTACAGTAAATTTTTTAGAGAAATTAGTTTATACTCCTTAACGTTTTGCAATTGCTTTCTTTCTTTCTTCTAGTCAATGAACAACAATGAACAATTGAAGAAAAAGATAAGAAAGAGGAAGAAAAAGAAAGAGAAGGAGAAATAGAAGATAAAAAACAATGGTGCAAATGATTATGGTGACAAAAAATATGTTTTCGGTGAAGAAGACGAAGATGATGGTGGTGGTGGTGAAGGTGGTGGCGGTTGGTGACGATCACTGACGGAGGCAAGTGATGAGTAACGGAGGCAGCTGCCCCCATAATATTATTAAAATCTGTTGTTTTTATTCTAAATTTCTGTAAATACCCCAGTCAAATATATTTACAATGTTTTTAAATCCGACCCGGCAAGCGAACCGGAATAGCCTATGGGTTGCCGGGTCGCTGGATTGATCCGGGTTACTCTGGTCCGACCGCAGATTAATAGATTAAGAAATTTTTAATATTATTATGTATATCTATCTATGAATATATAAAAAAAATATTCATAACATACAAATAAAAAGAGAGAAAGAATAAAAAGACCAGAAAACAAATTATAATCACATACACATGAAAAGGTAATGAAACAAAGAATACAAAAAATTTAAAATAGAAAAAAAAGAAAAAAAAGAATCATATATGATATAAAACAAAATCAAATCCACGACAAATAATATAAAAATGAAATATTATAAAAAAAGATGGCAGTTATAAGACAAGATGAGATCGGCTATTCGAATTCTTAAATTTTCAAATCGGATTACTAGTATGCCGATAAAGAGAAACTATGGTCGTTCGTGTGAAAAAAAAAAGTAAATTGCAATCCAGTTGGTTCAACCAATGAACCGGGTCGCCGGATAATAGCAGGTTTTTTTGAGTTTGACCGGGTTTATAACTAGCGGATTTAAGTATTGAACCCGAACCGGAGTAGTAACCGGGTCGCGGGTTAACCGGGCGAACCGAGCGGTCCGGGTCGGATTTCAAAACATTGTATATTTATTGTCCCCATTTCTTTTTTTTTCAAACTTTTCACAAAAAAACTTACTTATTATTTTTAAATTACTTTATGAGATCAAAAGAATCGAAAGTCATTAATAGTATATAAACTTACACCTTAACATTTTGCAATTGCTTTCTTTCTCTCTTCTAGTCGATGAACAACAATGAACAATTTAAGAAAAAGATAAGAAAGAGGAAGAAGAAGAAAGAGAAGGAGAAGTAGAAGATAAAAAACAATGGTGCAAATGATTATGGTGACGAAAATATGTTTCCGGTGAAAAAGACAAAGGTGGTGATGGTGGTTGGTGACGATGGTGATGGTATTCATAAGTAAGGGTGGTGGTAGCGATGGTGATCGATGTTAGTGGTGGTGGTGGTGGTGGTGATGGTGGCGGCAGAGGTGATGGTGGCGACGGCGGTGGTGGTGCTGCTGGCGACGGCGGTGGTGGTGATGATAGTGGTGTTGATGAAGATGGTAACTCGTTATTATTATTGTTAATTTGTTATCGGTCTATATTTCATAAAATAACACGTTAATATATATCTTATTAACTTTAATCTAAATTTAGCACAATAATACCAATGATGTATGAATAGATATTAGGTTACCACGCTACAAATATAAATAACTCGTTAATACATTATTATAAATATAGTTATCACGTTATAATATTAGTTATCATGGTAATCACATAGTTAACAACTAAATTTATACAATGTTAACGTCCAACTATGAATAGTATCATCAGATGAACAATGTCATTGGTATAATATCCGACAATAAACAGTGTCATCTGGATCTGCTAACAGTGTTAGTGACGGTTTCTAGTCGAATGGTATTTTAAGCAATTTCACTAATATCAAAAGGATATTACTGATTTTTAAAAGTATTCTATTTGTTACTTTTTTAGTATTTTAAACTTCATTCCTATTTTTTTAGTTTTTTGGTCAACCAATGATATTTACTCAACTTACTCTATATAACATTAACATACCTAACCTTCAATTCAATTTTTTCAATTTTCTTTAATAATTAATTATGTCTATGTGTATAGTTCAAATATCCAAACAAAAATACATATATAATAATTTATTTATTTTTTGACCAAAAAAAAAAATTCTTAATTTTTCGCAAGACAAAAGTAACACTTACGTCAAATAAAATGTTTCAAAAAGCATCGTAAATGTAAGGATTGGGTAAGAGCATCTCCAACCTATAATTACATTTTTCATTGCAAAATACAATAATTGCAAAATACAATTGGATTTCTCTCCAACCCATAATTGTATTTTCCATGTCAAAAGGAATATTTTTAGTATATGCTTCTTTTTCTATTTTAATATTAATTGCTAATTATACATATTTTCTTTAAAATTTACAAATTGATCCAATTATTTAATTTCTCTCAAACTTTCCATAAATTATGATATTTTTGAAATTTCATTATTATAATTTAAAAAAAAAACACTTTACACTACACTTATTAAGTAACCAATCATTGTTGTACTAAATTTATTTTCTTTTATTTTTAATTTCAATACTTTTTAATTATTTTAAATTCAGTATTATATTTTTATATTTTCTATTAAATAATGTTATTTGCATTTTAATTATATATTAGAGTGTTTTAATATTTATAATCATCAAAAAAAAGAAATCATCATCAAAATAATTATTTATAACTCTAAAAGTAAAAGTATCTAAAATTTGAAGGACTATTTTATAAATAAAAAAATTCAATTGCAAAATGCAATTGAAAATGAGATGGTTGCATATTTGAAACCAAAAATGGCATTATACCATTTTGCAATTGAAAATGAGATTGGGTTGGAGCAAAATTTATTGCAAAATGCAATTTGGCACCAAATTTAGTATTGGGTTGGAGATGCTCTAAGAACTATGACATGGATAGCTGCTTTTTATTATGATTGGTGTTTCAGATATATATACCAGCTTTTTCATTAATTCGCCTGTATAAAAAACATTGTTCTGTTGTTGTTCAATAATTAAATTTTAACATTTCAAAAAACAATTTTATTTAGGGAAATTTTGAATAGGTAGGTAAAATTTTAACTTCTCTAAAAGTTTTAGTATTTTGTTATTCTCATGCATACTACATTATTTATGTTCCCCCTTAAAAAATATGTTACCAAACGCATTTTTTGTCGGGTCCGGGGCAACTAATGTGCTTCTTCAAAGTATTAAAAGGCATTTTTTGTCTTCTAGCAACTTCAACTTGCGTATTATAAATTTATAATTGCCTTTAAAACACCACATTGACGAACACATTCAAGACCATCAAACAAAGATCCTCCCCAAACAATGGAGAAGCCAAAGCTAAAGACTGTCCAAGAGTTAGTTGCGGCGGGCGAAGGACTCCCGGAAAGATACCTTTTCCCACCCACCGGCGGCGGCGAAGGTCAACCTCTTAACGGTTTGGTGCCGGAGATGGAAATTTCCGCCATTGATCTTAGCCTTCTCTTCTCTTCTTCTGATGAAGGTCAAGAAGAGTTGAGCAAACTTCACTCCGCGCTCTCTACATGGGGCGTTGTTCAGGTTTGAACCCTCTTATGTGATTATTAGAGTCATGAAGTTCAATAGATGTTTCGGTGATACCATATTGAATCTTGATTTCTCGTTGAGACAGGTGAAGAATCATGGGATTACGGAAGCGTTCCTCGACAAGGTTTACGCGCAAACCAAACAGTTCTTTGCGTTCTCGACTGAAGAGAAACAGAAGTACGCGAGAGAGATTGGTGGTTACCAAGGATATGGAAACGACATCATAATTTCTGATGAACAAGCTCTCGATTGGATCGACCGCTTGCACCTCACTACTTACCCTGAAGATCAACGACAGATTAAATTCTGGCCAGAAATCCCAATCGGATTCAGGTAAAATCCAAAAGATTTTTCAGTTTCAAGTTCAAAAGCATGTTGACTTTTGTTATCTTGAGATTCTTGACATTCGTTTCTTTAGGGAAACTTTACATGAATACACAATGAAGCTAAAGATGCTGAGAGAGCAAGTCTTCAAGGGAATGGCTAGATCGTTGGAGTTGGAAGATAATTGCTTTCTTGAGATGTGTGGAGAAAATTCTATAATGGATATAAGATTCAACATGTATCCTCCATGTCCGAGGCCGGACAAGGTTATTGGGTCTAGACCCCACACTGATGGCTCGGCCGTCACTCTTCTCTTACCCGACAAAAATGTCGGAGGGCTTCAGTTCCTCAAAAATGGGAACTGGTATGAAGCTCCAATCATCCCTGATACAATTCTGATCACTGTAGGTGATGTGCTCGAGGTAATTAATCATGTATATATTTATATATATATATATATATATGCATATGGTTTTTTGAAGATTAATTAATTGGTGTAGATTTGAAAGAATCTCTAATGCATGTGTGTTCTAGATCATGAGTAATGGAGTATACAAGAGCCCGTTTAATAGAGTGGTGACTAACACAGAAAAGGAAAGGATATCTGTGGCAACGTTTTGCTTTCCACATGCAGACCAAGTGATTCAGCCTGTAGATGGGCTTGTGTCTGAGGCAACACCAAGGTTGTACAAAACAATTAAGAACTATGCGGAGATCTACTTCAAGTACTATCACCAGGGTCGAAAATCGATAGAAGGTGCAATGATCTGAAAAAGGATCCTGATGCAAATGCATGACCGACCAGACAAACCAAGACGAACTGAACCAGAGATATATCGGCTAAGAGTGTCTTTGAATCTTTCTTTATTTACTTTCAGAGTTTATCATTAATAATGGAGATCGAATGGTCTTCCTTGTGTGTAGGAGTGCCATCTCCACTTTTCCTTATCTATGATTTCAACTTCTTGTATCATTTTCCTATTTGAGTAAAAAAAAACAGTAGATTTTATCTGCTAAATACAATCTTGTGTTCTAAATTACGCAGCTTAGATTGGGTCCAGTGGCAGAGCCAAAAACGTTTTTGTCAAGAGTTACTATCTAACTATCCCAATACTCCCCCTCAAGTTGGTGAATGAAGATTTTGAATACCCAACTTGAGAATAAGAAATTCAAACTGTGCACGTCCAAGGGCTTTGGTAAGAACATCAGCCGGTTGATCATGAGTGGAAATCTTTGTCGGAAGAATAATACCATCTCTAGCAGCATCTCTCACGAAGTGACAGTCATTTTCAATATGTTTTGTACGTTGGCGAAGCACAGGATTAGCGACAAGTTGCAAAGCTGATTGACTATCACAATGTAGAGGAACTGGCTGAGTTTGAGCCACCCAAAAAACTGTATCAACCCACGTAACCATTTAAGCTCAGTTATCGCATCAGCCATGGAGCGGTATTCCGCTTCTGCCGAAGAACGAGATACAGTGTCTTGCTTACTTGTTCTCCAAGCAACAGCTGAATCACCAAGGAGGAAAACATAAGCAGAAAGAGAACGTCTAGTAATTGGACAAGATGCCCAATCAGAATCACAAAAACCAGTGAGTTGTAGGTCACTTGAGGATGAGAACATAAGACCTTGTCCCGGAGAACTCTTCAAGTATCGAATCACATGCATAGCCGCTTCCCATTGCGAAGCTCGTGGTTGTTTCAGAAATTGGGACAACACGTGGACACTATAAGCAATCTCAGGTCTTGTAAGAGAAAGATAAATTAGCTTACCAACAATACGACGATATTGTTCTGGATTAGCATAATAATCATCTGTTGCTAAGGCCAAATTATGATTTTGTACCATAGGTGTGTGTACTGGTCGAGCACCAAGAACACCACACTCAGAAATAATATCCAAGCAATATTTCCTTTGACACAAGAAAATTCCCCCACTGTTCCTTGCAATCTCGATGCCCAAAAAATAACGAACTTAACCCAAATCCTTCATATGAAAACAACTTTTGAGATAATCCTTGAAACAATTGATTGTTGATGAATCATTACCACCAATCACGAGATCATCAACATACACCAGAACGTAGAGATCAACACCATTACGAACTAAAGAGAACAAGGTAGGATCCGAGACAGATTGAGTAAATCCATACCGTAGCAAAGCACCATGAAAAGTAGCAAACCAACATTGAGGTGCCTGCTTCAAGCCATATAAAGACTTTAAAAGACGACACACCTTCGGAGAAGACGACGAAAAACCTTGTGGTGTACGCATATAAACCTCCTCATTCAGTGTTCCATATAGAAAAGCATTATGAACATCCATTTGCTGAAGCTCCCAATTTCTAACAGCCGCAACCTTTAAGAAACAACGAACAGTGGTCATTTTAGAAACTGGAGCAAATGTTTCATCATAGTCAATACCCTCCGTTTGACGATTTCCCATGGCCACAAGTCTTGCTTTATAACGTTCAATTGAACCAACAGCGTTGTATTTGATAGTAAAAACCCATATACATCCAATTGCTTTCTTATCATACGGCAAATCCACCAAATCCCAAGTCTTATTATCCTCAAGTGCTTTAATCTCTGCAGCCATAGCTTGTCTCCATTCAACATATTGCATAGCTTCTTGGAATGACCGTGGTTCCGTAACCGCAATAATCTTAGCGAGGAAACATTTATAGTTGTCAGAGAAGCGTATACAAGAGACATAGTTAGCTAGAGGATATTGTTTAACTGGAGGACCGCGAGGTGATTGGAGCGAAGAGTGTGATTTTGAGTGTGATGGTGCAGGCAAACACTTGGTGGAGTATGTGATGTAAGGCTCCAAAAGAACCGACTTCTTTTTATCACGATGACCACGACCCAATACTGTCTCCAGAACTGGTATAGAAGCTGTCTCCGTTTCAACGGTCACAGGTTCCATTGTTGCAGATTCCGTTGTCACAAGTTCAGCTGTAGGTGGCACAAAAACTGTCTCAGAAGCAGAACTTGGTAATGACAATGGAGTGGGAGAATTGCTCCCCCTTACCGGAGTATCCGGTACTACCAGTAGATTTGCGCTCCCCCTGAACTGATTATCATCATCCTGAAAATTCACTTCATCATCAACATCAATAAGCGGACAAACAATAGGTGGTGAATTTTCCGTTACGTGAGTAGCCGTTGCAAATGGAAAAACATTCTCATTGAATACCACATCACGTGAAACAAAATACTCATTCCGATCAATATCATACACTCGCCACCCTTTTTGATTATGCGGATACCCAAGAAACACACATCTTGTTGCTCTTTCATCAAACTTGTCTCTCAAACGAGTACCATTGTGAGAATAACACAAAGAGACGAAAATAAGTATATGCTTATAAGACGCTGGTTTCCCAAACAACACCTCATACGGAGTCTTCCCGGCTAAAACCAACGATGGTGTCCGATTAATTAAGTAACTAGCAGTGAGGACACAATCACCCCAAAACTCAATTGGTAAAGAGGCCTGAAATCTCAGTGAACGAGCAACGTTTAGAATGTGTCTATGTTTACGTTCCACACGACCATTTTGCTGCGGCGTTCCGACACATGATGTTTGATGTTGAATTCCTTGTGACTGCAAAGTAAGATTTAAGGCACATAAACTCCGTTCCGTTATCACTGCGAACCGTTCGCACATGAGTATCAAATTGTCGTACCACCATAGCACACAAATTCTGCAAATGCATTGCAACTTCACTCTTAAAACGCATTAAAAATATCCAAACAGCTCGTGAACAATCGTCAACCACGGTTAGAAAGTAAACAGATCCACAATTTGCCGGTGTGTTATACGGACCCCAAACATCGCAATGAACAAGTTGAAAATTTTCATTAGCTTTATTATCACTATCAGTAAATGAAAACTGAGGTTGTTTAACCCGTATACAAATGTCACAAAGATCACTCGTTTCTTGACTAACATCTCCTAAATCAACCAAACTCGATAAACTAGAAAGCACAGACTTCGCCGGATGACCAAGACGACGATGCCATAAATCACGACCACTAACAGCACTTGCAAGATTTGCTTGAACTCGAAAAACTTCTCAAAAATAGTAGACCCCATCACACTCTTCACCAGCTCCAATCAGGATCCTCGTTGTACGGTCCTGCAAATAACAAAATTTATCAGTAAATACGGCAATACATGGTCGTTCTCGAACCAACTTGGCCACCTACAATAAGGTATTTGTCAATTGAGGAACAAAATAAACAGAGGAAATCGTGACTGATCCACCAAGGCTAAGCTTGCCACATTGAGTAGCCATGATCATATCACCATTAGGGAGTTCAATCGGACACGGAGAGATATCAAACACGTCAAATAACCACTCCAATCGACCTGTAAAATGATGAGATGCCCTAGTGTCAATAACCATACCAGATAAACGGTTAGATCCATGCGGTTTTGGAGTGTTGTGAAGCTCGACCAGATTTGCCCATTGTTCCTTATTCAGCGTAAGTCCATATCCATCCTCGTTAGAAACTATGTGAGAACCACCAGCTGAGTTATCCTGAAAAGAAACATTGTTGGCACTTCCTCTGCCTCCTCTACCACGCACACTCGTATTATTCCAGCCCCCACGTCCTCGACCACTGTCACCATTCGAAGCACCACGACCGTATCCACCTCTTCCACGGCCACCTCCATCAGCTCTAGAATCTGGAAATCCATGTAACTGCTAGCAATCTCGAACTGGATGACATGTACGCCCACAGTGAGTACAAGTAATAACCGTACGAGTTTGATTTTGATTTGAAGGTGCAGTTTGCGCTTGAGCAGAGAACCCGACTACATCGCCACGTACGTCATGACCCCTCGCAACACGTTGATGTCGTTCCTCTTGAACCACCATCGAAAAATCTGTGTTGAGAGATGGCGGTGGATTCATACACAAGATATTTGATCGTGTGGTTCCAAACCGTGTATTGTCAAGACCAAAGAGAAACTGATAACGTTGTTCTCTCTCACGTTTTTCTGCAAGTTCTCTGTTAACTTTGCAATCGTGATCACCACAGCAACAAACAGTGAGAGGTTCATACTCTACCAAATCATCCCATATTAGCTTCAGCCGTGCAAAATAGTCTTGAACAGAGAGATTTCCTTGTTTCAAAGAAGACACATATATCTGCTTTCAACTCATAAATCCGAGGTTCGTTTCCAACCGAAAAACGATCACGAAGTCCTTCCCATAATTCATATGCAGTCTATGCACACGAGATACTCCCACGCAATTTTGGCTCAATTGCGTTCAAAATCCAAGCCACCATCATCGAATTCACCATACCCCACAATCTGAGTTCATCACCACCTTTTGGTTTCTTCACAACACCATCAATGAAACCAAGTTTGTTTTTAGCTTTAAGGGCGTTTCTCATAAGCTTAGCCCATCGCTCAAAGTTGTTTTCATTCAACAACACCGTACAAATCAATTGCCCTGGATCTGCAGAAGCATTGAGATAATAATCAGAGAGAACATTACTTTCTCTACCACCACTCGTCACGGTCGAGGATTTGCCTGTCGAACCATGATCATCACCCATCTTAACACCAAGTAAATCCAACTAGAGACCAGAATCTAGTGGAACAGAACGCCAAAGAAACACCAACTAGAAGAAGAGAACAAAGTCTAGCTGTAAACAGAGTATAGTCGTCACGAGACTAGGATCGAAAAATTGAAAAAAAAGAAACCTATATCTCTGATACCATGTCAAGAGTTTGCGGAAGTTGTTTATTTCTCAAGCCTAAACGGCGTATTTATATGATTACATAGGTTTAACCTTACGAATAAAAGAAATATACACAAAAGGAAATTATACAAATATATTACTATCTAACTATCCCAATAGTTTTCTACCGGGGGCAGAACATTTTTGTACATTCATTTGATTTTTCCATTGAAAGAAATTAAAACAACTAACCGATTAATATAAAGTATTTAATTATGCACTGACTGAGAATGCCCGGAAGTAAAGTGGTTTTAAATTTATTGGATACAACTCACATAATTATATCATAAGGTTTTTCTCAACAAGAATATCTGATATGTACAAGCAACAAAAAAAACTTTAAAGGAAATAATAATATTGTTCGCCAACTAAAATAGAAAACCCTAACCCGAGCACCATCTCCATTCACGAATTCACATCTGATAGTTTTATGTCATCTATCTACGCCAACGGCGGCGCTTTTGCACATTTTAATAATGTTATCGAGCTAACTTTCAAGAATAATGCCTAACGTATCAAGATCAAAGCTCTATGAATCTAAGGTCGGCCATCCAAGCAAAGGATTAGGGCAGCAAAATTTTAGGGGCATTATTTTAAAATATTTTTTTTAATAGGATTAGTTATTTAAGGGCATTTTTCTTAAATATTTGTCTTATTAAGATTAGTTCTTTATTAATATGTTTATATACAAATAAAAAAATCTTATAATAGTTGTGTTTGTAGTAGTTTATAGGATTTTATTATTAGCAATTTTATAATTTTTTTTATTAACAATCAATTAAAAAACTCTAGTTTATGAGAGTTTTACAAAAAAAATATTATTTTCTTAATTATCTTTGAGCTTTAAGGTGTCTCTAAGTGTATTTGATTTCTTATTCTCTGATGAATTTAATATATGATTTTGCAAGAAAAAAATGCAATGAGAGTTATTTTTGGAAAATATAATTATTAATTTTTACTGTTTTTTATAAACTGTTTATAAATTGAGCTTGTTTTGTTTTAAATTGTTTTATGAAGTTTTAACTATATTTTTTTATAATAAATATAATATACGAATATACATTTTTTTAGATTTGTGTAGGGCATGAAAAATCGTTGGACCGGTACTGTTATGAATGTGAAAACATTTATTTAACTTTGGAGCTGAAATTTCTATGATTCCAAGGTATTGATTATTCTTCTTAGAAAAAAAAAAGGTGTTGATTATTTTATTACAGTTTCCATAGTTTATCCAAATATGGCTACGTGGCAAATTAACTTTTATATTTTTTCACGCGTCAATTCTACATTTTGTTCAATTACATCAATATAAAAAGTCGTAAAAATATGTCATCAGCAGTACGCTATATTATCTACTTAAGATAATGTTATGAAAACGTCATCTTTTGTCCTGAGCAACTCGCTTCTCCTGCATATAAATGGAAATAATGTCAAACGGCATATCTTGTCGTGGGCAATTTACTGCTTCTACGTATTAAAATAGTGTGTTGTTATCTTTTGAGTTTAGAAATACCAAAACGGCCACAAATTCAAGATCTTCTTGGTCCTATTACAAAAACTCTTTTGTCCAAAAAGATCATCAATGGAGAAGCCAACGTTTAAAACTGTCCAAGTCTCTAAGAGATGGTTGCAACCGGCGGAGGACTACCGGAAAGATACCTCTACACACACACCGGCGACAGCGAAGGTAAATCTTTTAATGGTCCGGTGCCGGAAATGGATATTCCGACCATCGATCTTAGTCTTCTCCTCTCTTCTTCTGATGATGGTCGTGAAGAGTTAAGTAAACTTCACTCAGCGCTCTCTACATCTGTCGTTTTTCAGGTATGACCCACTTAGGGTTAGTGATGGAATTCTGCATGGAATCTGATTTCTAGTTGAAACAGGTGATGAATCATGGAATTACAGAAGCGCTCCTCGACAGAATTTACGAGTTAACTAAGCAGTTCTTTGCGCTTCCGACCGAAGAGAAACAGAAGTACGCGGGTGATGAGACTGGTGGTTTCCAAGGATATGGAAACGACATGATACCGACGGACGATCAAGTTCTCGATTGGACCGACCGCTTGTACCTCAAGACTTACCCTGAAGATCAACGACAGCTTAAATTCTGGTAAAGTCCATATGCAAGCCCGTGCTTAACTTAATAGAATGGAAATATTGGCATAAGGCCACATTTTAAAAAAAAACCATTAAGGGCCTTTTATTATAAATATATACGTTCAAAAACCCTTAAAAGTACATTTTGTTGAGAAGGTCCAATTATGTAGATACTGTACATATATTTGAGTTGGCATTTCTATTAAAACATACTTTTGAGTTTTAACTATAAATCTGATTTAAATAACCCAAAAAAAAAATTGTGCTTGTTGCAAGCGTCTCGTTGGTAGCGGAGCTATGGGGGAGTATATTACGATCTCTACATCACTTGGGAACGTCGAGTTTCGAGATTGGAGATTGAAGTAGATTCAGTAATTGTGGTTGGTTTTCTTACGACGGGGATAAATGATCACCATCCCTTATCTTTCCTAGTACGTTTGTGCTATGGGTTTATCTCTAAGGATTGGATAGTCCGGATTACTCACGTGTATAGAAAGGCTAATCGTCTACTAGATGGATTAGCAAACTATGCTTTTACTTTACCGTTTGGTTTTCATGGTTTTGACTCTGCGCCAGAATGTGTTGCTCCAATTGTGGGATGATGCAAATGGAGTGGCAAGAGCCCGTAAGCTATTCTGGTTTTTTAATAAATATTGAGAGACTTCGTCTCTCATCTTCCTACCAAAAAAAAGCGTCTCGTTGGTATACTCTTAAGCATGGGACAGTGCTAGTGTCTACAAGCTCAACCGACCGACCACATGCAACCCAAAAAAAGACCAAAAAAACAAAACAAGAAAACAAAACAAAAATAATAAAACAATAAATCATTAAGGTAAATATTATTGCTCTGAAAATAAATAAAAAACAAAAAAATATTATTGCTCTGTTTTAGTTTTGAGTCTTTGACCGCCAAATTATGTACAGCAGCACCATTTTTGGCCGACCGTTTTTTTTTTCTAGTCATATCAAACTTCGTCTGTATACGCTATTCCTCTCTCGTTCTTTATTATTCTTCTCTTTTATTATTCTATTATTTTTATGAATTGTTCTAAAATCTCAACTATAGAGTACTATATTATATTAGATCAAGGATTAACTTTAGGTTCATCTGTTTACTTCCTCTCTCGTTTTATTCTCTAATTTACTGTAAAGTGTAAACCGTTTGATTTTATATGACTTGGAGCATATTTTAGTCGACGTCAATCTGATATTGGTTCGTTAACATCGGTGATTTTGGCAATCGTTTCTTCAGGGAACGTTACATGAATACACAATGAAGCAACAACTAGTGACTGAGAAATTGTTAAAGGCAATAGCTAGATCGTTGGAGTTGGAAGATAATTGCTTTCTAGAGATGTGTGGGGAAAATGCTACGTTGGAGACAAGATTCAACATGTATCCTCCATGTCCGAGGGCGGACAAGGTTCTTGGGTTTAAACCGCACGCTGATGGCTCGGCCTTCACTTTTCTCTTACCCGACAAAAATGCCGAAGGGCTTCAGTTCCTCAAAGATGGGAAGTGGTATAAAGCTACAATCCTCCCCGATACAATTTTGATCATTGTTGGAGATATAACGGAGGTAATCAATCATGTATATATATGCATACGATTTTTGAATACTGATTGGTGTAGATTTTACATAATCTCTCGATGCGTGTTCAGATAATGAGTAATGGAATATACAAGAGCGCGATTCATAGAGTAGTGACAAACAGAGAAAAGGAAAGGATATCCGTGGCAACGTTTTGGGTTGCGGATGCAGACAAAGAGATTCAACCTGTAGATGGGCTTGTGTCTGAGGCAAGACCAAGGTTGTACAAATCAGTTAAGAACTATGGGGGTATCTTCTTCGATTACTATCAAAGGGGTGTAAGACCGATCGAGTCTGCATTGATCTGAAAAAAACATCCAGTCTCCTTTTGGTTTCAGAAATGAATCTGTTTTCTTTCGTTTTTTTTTTTGTTTGAAAGAGAATCTGTTTTCTTTCTTTACCTGATCTTTGAAGAAAAATACCGTTGCTTTCTTCGTTGGGACGTGAGATTGTATTTAAGTTGTGTTACAATAATATCATGAGGGTTTGATATTTTGGGTATGTTTAAAGTGTTGTTTGATATGCTTCTTAAGATGTTGACTCATTTAACTAATAGAGTGATGGTGTTGTTTGATATTTTGGGTCTGTTTAAAGTGTTGTTTGATATGCTTCTTTAAAGTGATCTTGAATAAAGATTGCATTTAACTAAGTTGTATTCAAGATCTTGTTTCTCTTAACCTTTATTCCAAAAAAATAAAAAAATTGTTTCTCACTGTAAAGCCACACTGTTAATTTCTTTTTTTTCTTACTCTTATTTTTAGCTAGAGCTCAAAAGTCACGTATGATCGAGTCTATAATCCCTGAAATCGACATCTACTAGCTGCTACGTAAATTCGACTGTGGCTAAAGAGAATATGCGTCTAGCTAGAACACGGTACATGTTACTTTTGTATATTATTATCTTTTTTTGTTATATCTGCTATTTGTGATTGGTAACTATTAAAATGGTATAAGTTGTATTGCAGTTTTTTGGTATTACCAATCAAACCTGTTATAATCAAAATAGAATATATGGCACATGGCACATGCGATCAGCTACTTGCCCACAAAAGACAAAAACCTACTAATAATTAACTTAAGGCACCAATCAACCACTGATAATTAACTTAAAATACTTACCCCCTACTAATAATTAACTAAACAGCCTTCACACGCTTTCACAAGCTAAGTATAGGGATGTCCTTGGGAGTTGGGAGGGGAAAAGCATCTCAATTAATCGCAGAAACTTCTACGCAAGAAAAGAAGTAAAAAAGATGCTTATGATTTGAAACAACAAAAATTTCTCGTTTTATTTCTCTTTGACGATTTGTGTTTCGGAAATTTTAGAAAGGAAAAATGGGTCAAAAGTTTCACGCTTTTATGTTCCCATGGTTCGCTTTTGGTCATATGACTCCGCTCTTGCATTTAGCCAACAAGTTAGCTGTGAAAGGTCATAGGGTTACTTCAGAAACAGTTAGAACATCTTAATCTGTTCTCAGACAGCATCGCCTTTCACCCGCTTACGATTCCTCATGTTGATGGCCTTCCTTCTGGCGCCGAGACCGCCTCGGATATCCCCGTCTCGTTGGTGAAGTTCTTGTCCGCAGCCATGGATCTGACACGCGATCAGGTCGAAGCCGCAATACGTGCCTTGAGACCGGACCTGATCTTGTTTGATATTGCTCACTGGATTCCGGAAATGGCTAAAGAACATAAAGTCAAGAGCATGATGTACAATGTCATATCAGCTAACTCAATAGCTCATGACCTTGTCCCAGGTGGTGAATTAGGAGTCCCACCACCTGGTTATCCTTCATCAAAGGTGTTGTACCGTGGACATGATGCTCACGCCTTGTTGTCCTTCTCCGCCTACTACAAGAGGTTTTATCATCGGGTCACCACAGGACTTATGAATTGCGATTTCATTTCGATTAGGACATGCGAAGAAATCGAAGGTAAGTTCTGCGACTATATCGAGCGTCAATACCAGAGGAAGGTTCTTCTGACGGGTCCAATGCTTCCTGAGCCAGACAAGAGTAGACCCCTTGAAGATCGATGGGATCATTGGCTTAACGGGTTTGGACAGGGCTCTGTAGTGTTCTGTGCATGGGGAAGTCAAATCACTCTAGAGAAAGACCAATTCCAAGAACTATGTTTAGGAATAGAGCTCACTGGTTTACCATTTCTTGTAGCAGTAATGTAACGACCCGGGCCCGGCACATTTGAATAAGTTTAAATGGATTGATTTGGCTACTATGTCATCAAAGTGCACTTACCTTTTCCGGTCACTTACCCTAAGAGAACTCCAGAGTTAAGCGTGCTTATGCTAGAGTAGCCCTAGGATGGGTGACCTTCCGGGAAGTCCTCTGCGGAACCGTGTGAGTGAGGCCAAAACACGGGAAAAGGTCACGTGGTGATTGCAGGGACAAGTAAATCAGTCGGTCGGGCCACAGAGAAAAATAACGCACCGACCGTCGGACAGAAGCGGGGCCCACGAGCCCGACAGAGGGATGGGTGACTCGCCGGTAGGGGCGGTCGGGGTGTTACAAGTGGTATCAGAGCCAAGGGAAGTCAAACTGGTTCTGTCCCAGGAGACTGTCTTGGGGTTTGGGG
>JAHZTW010000008.1:247230-290492 GCA_020283515.1 Alliaria petiolata | reverse complement strand
TTTGGGTCAATGTGGGAGTCTCTGATGAGTGATTGCCAAATAGTCTTGCTACCATATTTGGCCGATCAAGTTCTCAACACGAGATTGTTGACTGATGAACTCGAGGTTTCGGTTGAAGTGGAAAGAGAAGAAACAGGATGGTTCTCCAAGGAGAGCTTGAGTGTTGCGGTCACCTCTGTGATGGACAAAGATAGCGAGATCGGGAATCTTGTGAGGAGGAACCACTCCAAATTGAAGGAGGTTGTGGTTAGTCCTGGATTATTAACCAGTTACACCGACAAGTTTGTTGACACTTTGGAGAATCTACTCAACGATACAAATCTTGAATGAAGTAGCAGCTGCTTCACGTCGTACGGCGATAATAAAGTAGACCACGAAGTAGTTGTTCGTGTTGTCTTTGTTTGATTTTCTTTTTATTTATCAACTCCTTAGCATCTGAGCATCTGAGATGCTAACGATGCTACAAAATCTTGATAACATGTTACAAAATCTTGAATGAAAAGACTTGATGTGATCAATAAGGTGATATGAAACTAGACCATGAAGTAGTTGTTGATTTTGTTGTTCAACATTACAGTTCTTGATTCTCTAATTCTTTTTATATTCTTATAACCATAAGAAGAAATGAAGAAAAATCATCTCTTTTTAATTTTCACACAAACTGTATTGGTGAATGACTTTAATTACAGATTGTAAATCTATTCAGACAACGAGAAACCCGATCAAATGAAGATAAAACAGAGACAAGACTGAATATTGGAATCTTGTATGTGTCGAAACAGAGTCAGACCCATGAGGTTGATGAAGATCCATGTCCATTGCTAACGAAACAAGCGTAAAGCTCGTCAAAGACCACCACTTGATCATCACGACCCTCTTCACAAGAACCAAGATTAGAGTTATCCACAGGAGAATCTTGATTCCTGAACAGAGCAAGCTGATTCCTCGATCTCCTCAGCTCATCTTGGAGAAACTGCACTTGATGTTCTAACTTTGCCTTGTCGGAGAGAGCTGCTTCGAGCTTGGACTGGAGATTGTAGTGTTGGAGCTCGAGAGACTGAGTCTTGGACCTGGCTCGCTTGTTCTGAAACCAAACTGCGACTTGTCTCTGAGGTAGACCTAGCGTGTTCGACAGTTGAAGCTTCAGATCTGGTTCGAGTTTCTTGTTCAACGTGAAGCATTTCTCCAGTTGTCTAAGTTGCTCTTGTGTTAGCCTCTTTTTCTTGTTTTTGCTCTGACTCTGAGAATTCTCCATTTTTCTCCTTTTTTCCTTTTTTTTTTTGCTTTCTTGTGCTATGCACAATACTACGTTGTGGCTACGGGTATATATACACACATAACGCATAGTAGTATACTAAATTATCAGTAGAAACTAAAGTGCATTAATCTAGTGAAACAGACTTATACAAGACATAAGTACATAACTTATGTAGTCAAAGTTGCTAATGCATTAATAGTACAAAGGAATTCATATAGTAGAATGGTTTTTGAGTAAAAAGCAAATTCCTACGTTTGAATTATTGAAGCAAAAACTTTATGTAAAAGACTTTTAAAATTTTATCTGAAGAAAATGTGGTCTAATGATTTTGCTTACACTAAAACCGTTAAAAACGCAATTTAGCGTTTAGAAAATATTTAGATTATGGAAGAAATATATATAAATTCACCAATAATTGACTGTTCCAAAATGAAAGTTGAAGATGTTTTAATGATTCATTATCATCCGGATTCCCTGTAATTACATAGCTCATTCAGCTCTAGTTAAAAAAAATATTATTTAAGAACAAAATACATAGTAGAATAGAAAGGATTAACACAAAGATAGGAGGCGTTTATTTAGGAGAGGTCATTTAGGAATCAAAGCATTGGGGCCCAAAGGCCCAACTAACTGTTCTTTATGGACCCACTGTACTTATTCAAAAGACTGAACTGGGACTAAATATTCTGATTAATTAATTAAATAATTAGTTGATTAACAAGTATTTTTCTCAAATACATGCATGTACTCACGTGGCCTGGTCGAATCGTACCCACTTAAATTTAATAACATTATCATCTAAACAAAACATTAAATAAAGTATAAACCTTTTTGGTTCTTTTCTGGAAAATGCATCTTGTTTTTCGAATTGTTTCATTCATTTTGGAGTTTGCATATCAGAATGTTAAGTACTTTATTTCATTCCCTTTCAGATACAATTACGACCAGATATATTTGGGCCTTAACAGATTCTGATGTGTCCAAGAGTACATATTAGGGCTTTGATATGTATTTAATGCAAACAGTCAGTTACGTACGTTGATGGTGCCAAACAATGTTTTGAAAACTGGACCGGTGAACCTGAAAAGTTTTGGGTCGTGGATTGATATGGTTCGACCGAATTCAATCTGATTTGATGATATTTTTAGAATAATACATATATCATATATATTTTTTTCTATGAATATGACTGATATTTAAAATACTAATATAATCAGTCATAACAAATAAAAAACTTAGTAATTATAATGTCTGAAAAAAATTTAAAAAGTAACAAAACAAATGTGTAACAAAGATTTTTTTAGAAATATATCTCATTAATTCAAAACTAAAAGTAACGACGAAATATGATAGTGTAGTTATATCATGCTTTTAACGAACAAAGTGTTGGGAGGATAACTGAGATTATGTGTTTGTATCTGGTGAAAAAGGAACTTGTGAATCATTTTCCTTCATCGTTCCACGTGAGATGCAGTCGTGAGTTAAAGAGAAAAAACAGAGTTTAAAATCTAAAAAACTATATATTATTAAATTTTTCTTTTTTTGGAAAATATTTTTAAATTATTAAATCGGGTTCAATTTGGTTCAATGAGTCACAGGTTTCCGGGTTTTAGCCGGTTCGATCCGGTTTTTTAACCGATCCAATTATCTCCGGTTTTTACCATTAACCCAACCCAAAGATTGATCCGGTTGGTGGTTGGACCCGGTCCGACCGCCGGTCCGGTCCCGTTTTCAAAACATTGGTGCCAAATATTAAAGTTAATGCTAATTAACATTAAAATGTGATAGTTTTGATTATTACATTTTGCCTAACGTCAAATTCAAAGTAGTTTGAATACATTTAAGTATTTAATTTAATGATGTGTGGATGCAAGATTCGGAACGAAGTTATCTCGAAGAAAAAGATTAAGATCAGAGTCATAATCCTGATTAGAATGAGCAAGAAATCGGATCGGACTGGAACGAATGAACAGCTTTATTAGAATGAATTTGCGTGAATACCACTGATAATACACTTTTTTTTTTGGTCAGTGATCATATAATTTACACTTACGTGTGCTCGAAACTATTTCTGTAATTTTTATCAAATTATTTCTTTTCAACAAGTAATTTCTTTTTTTTTTTAGATCCGAGTTGATCTTATTACAATAAACAGCTAATTGTATATCAAAATTTATAAATAGAAAGCAAAAAAAAAACACTGTAGTTGTATCTGCATTTTAAGCACATTTTGACCAAACCAAAATCAGAAATCAACTATGAGTTGAGAGATTCAGCCTTGGCATGTCTGAGATAAAAACATTTTATCCTTTTAAAAGCTTCTTCAATCGAAGATGCATCCGCCGCAAACGTTATCCTCAGCCAGTTCTTTAGCCCCACCGCCGTCCCTGCTCAGCCGCAACCATCCACACACAAATAATATATCCAAAAACCAAAAAAAAAAAGATAATTCTTAAAATGTAAAGTTAATTATTATTTTTTAATCCATTATTAGAGATTGAAGTAACATCCTTACCGGGAAGAAGGATGACTGATTCTTCTCTAGCTAGCTTGAAACAGAAGTCGATATCATCGCTTACATCCTCGAGTAACGAGAGATTCAACTTAACCTGAACGAAAAAAAAAGCAGAAATCAAATCAAGAACATTTTTTTTAAGATGTGTGCATTATTCACAATTTCTCTATATATATATATATATACTCACCATCATTGCCATGGATCCTTCTGGTCGATGCGAGGAATCAATGCAAGGAATCTCCTTGATCCAGTCATAGCAAATATCCGAAGAGTTCTTCAAAGAGTTCAACGTCTTCTTGAAGAATGATTCGTCCGTCTGCTCCAGAATCGTGGGAACTGCAGCCTAATGCAACATAAGATCAAGAACCATATTGATGTCTCAAGATCATCAGAAACAATAGAAGTTGATTTTGAATCTCACTAATATAAATATATACCTGAATAAATGTTGCTGGCCCACCAAGAATATCAAAGTATTTCTTAAACCGTTCAATGATCTGATCAAAAATGAACAAGTTCAATCAGTAAATGGTTTAGTCACGCTCTATATATATAATCGATTTTGAAAGAGATTGAAGCTGTTACTAACCTTAGGGTCCTTAAACGAGCCAGAAGGATCAGTGGTCACGAACCACCCGAGCCTCCAACCAGGAACTATCCATCTCTTTGATAAAGATCCAAGAGTAAGCACCGGAACAATAGATCCAAACACACCCATTGGCACAAACGGTTTGCTCCCGAAAGCAAGATGACCGTAAACTTCATCAGCAATCACAAGAAACCCGAGTTTTTTCGCCGTTTCCGCAATCTAAAACACACCAATTTGTACACATCAAATTACAACATTGGTTCTGTTTCCTCCTGTCAAAGTTTAAAGCTAACCTTCATCAAATGCTGGTAACTATAGACATTCCCGCAAGGGTTTCCGGGGTTTATAACAACCAGAGCAACTGTGTTTTCGTCTGCAAGAGACTCGACAGCATCAAGATCGATCTCCCATCCGTTTTCTGGGAGAAGGTCGAAGTAGCGAACCTCGAGGTGTCTAAACTTAGCACAGAGTTCATAGATTGGGAAACCAGGTCTTGGAAGAAGTATGTTGGCTCTGGGACGAGCCAACATTGCCAATGCTACATCGATCGCTTGCGTGCAACCCGATGTGACGAAGACATCGTCCTGTGACAGTTTGTATGGCAGATCACGCGACAGATACTCTGCTATTGCCCTGTTTTATTGCACAAAAGTGTGAGTCTTGATTTGCAAGTTAGCTTTCTTGTTTTCCATAGAGATTCAGAAATTAAATAAAGCAAACACTCTCTCCGCAGTCAAAAGCTTCAAAAACAAGTCATAAACAAGAGATGTCTAACCCAACTAAACCAAAACTAAAAAAATAATCTGAAAATTGATGAGTTTTAAGTTCATTTTGTTTTCATATTTCGATTTAAAAGTGACGATCTTCGAGCTAAATTTATCGTTAATTTGATTTCTTTTTTACATTAAAGAAAAGAAAATAAGTTTCTTTCGAATTTAGCCGACGTTCGATTTTAGGTCTGGTTAAAAGTTCTGGTTTTATCGAATCAGCCAAATTGTAAAATAGATTCGGTTCAATTTTTCCAATCGGTTATTTTGTTTCGGTTTATTCGGTTGAGATCAACCGAATTTGGCATCCCTAGGCCCTAACAGCCCCACGTCTACGTATATCTACGGAGTGTAGTAACAAGCGAAAAGCCTAAACAAAAACAAACTACAAAAGTAGATTTTATGACGTAGAAAAACAAAACTTCATTTTTTTTAAATGAATTTTCATTTATTTACAACTCCTTTTTAAATTTTGTCTATCAAGGTCTTTCTATAATAGTAATTTACTAATTTTCAAGGTTTTTTTCTCCGTAAAAATATTTAAATATACGTCAACGTAATAAAAAGATGACGGTCGTGACGGAGGCGTTAAACTAAACAGACAAAAAAAAAAGAGACAGAGAAAGAGAGAGAGAGAGAGGGAAAAGACGAAAATGACCTTCGAGTTTGGGGAAGACCAACGGTGGGAGCATAACCATGGAACTTGTTGGAGAGAAGAGAATCTGAAACAGCTTGAAGTGAAACTTGTGCTGTACGGAAACACGAGTATAGTGTTGGGTCTCCCATTCCAAGAGAGATAACTCTCTTCGCGCATCTTCCTCCTCCTCCCTCTTCTTCTTCCTCGGAGATGCTTTCCATTAGCAAACTCAGAATCCCTTTAATGGTGATTGTGCTTGTCGTCGATCCTCCATTCTCCATCTTTTCTCAAATTCGATTTTTTCTTCTTTCTCTCGATCTTTTTATTACCCAAATTTTGATGGTTTTGGTTCAAGTCTTTCAGTGCAACTCGCAAGAAGGGGGGGGATTTTGTTTTGATGTGTGTTTGAGAGTGAGATTTGCCAGATAGGAGAAGGAAATAAGAAAACAAGTGTTGTTTAACTTTCCTACCTTTTATCAAAAAAAAAAAAAAAAACTTTACAACCACTCGTTTTTCTATTCATATTAATAATTTAATATTATTGGGTGATGGTAGAAATATGGAAATAACCCAAAATGTTTTTTTTTTTTTTGCTATAGGATATAACCCAAAATCTTTGTTTCCGTAATCCGAATAGGACAAGCATTCTATAGATTACCTAACTCCTTTCAAACCGTTCATTAATCTGATTAAAAACATTTATAAAGACTTTGTTTGTCAAGAAATATATAAAAAAATAGTTTTTTCATATATTTATAAGAAGTAAATAGATAGATATGGAAAATAAGACATTTTATCATATCTCTTTCCAACCCACCAATTAGTGATTTGAAAAAATATATATTAGAAAATGGTAAATGAAACAAAGAAGGTTCGAACCCGCTACCTAGCTAGGGTCGGTTCTTGGTAAATGCTATGGGTGCAAATTAAATGTACAAGGATCATCTGATTTTTGCAAAATTTTATGGGAAAATTGAAATAAAAGGACACTTTTACTATAGATTTGGAAAACTATATCTTTGCCTCAAAACATTGAAGAACTATTACCTTAGATTAATGTTAATTATAATTTGCCCTTAATAATTCAAATAGAAAATTTAATTAAAATATATATAAATAATAATTTAGTTTTGGGTTAATTGACAAACTTCTAATTTATATAGAAATTTTCAAATAATGATATTTTCTCATTAATAATAACAAACTTTTAATTCATATAAAAATTTTAGATAAAAGATTATTTTTATTTCTCCATTCTTCTTCTTCTAATATTATGATAAGACTAATAGCTTTGTTTGATATTTTATAAAAATTTATTTTTATCGAATTATTTAAATTTTGTATAATTTACAAAAACAACATATACAATTAGTATATACTCCAACAGATCAAACTATACATCTAACATTATAATCTATCTTCTCAAAACAAAACTAAAAAATATCCTAAGAAATTATTTATTTTATTTTGATTATCCCCACTCCTAAGTTCTTTTAAGTCAAAATATCTATATAGAATTAATGTTTTGTAGTATTTTTTTCATTAACAAGGGTTATTTTAAAGTGAAAAATAAATTAAAAAACGAAAATATATAATAAAAATATGTTCATCAAGAAAAAATATTTGATATTAGTTTTAAGCTAAACATTTATTTTGCTTTATGTTTTGCAAAAATATATAATAAAAATATCTTTTTTCCATTTATAACTTTTAGAGATTTTGATGAGATTTTTATTTCCATTTATGATACACAAAATTCTATATTTTGTAGAATGCATATTCTAAACTTCAAGTGTGTTCTACGAAGTTTAGAATACGTATTCTAAACTTTGTAGAACATGTACAAAATGAAGAATATGTATTCTAAACTTCGTAGAACATGTACAAAGTGTAGAATACGTATTCTAAACTTCAAAAAACAGATTTGAAGTTTAGAAGACGTATTCTAAAATTTATAGAACAGAACAAAAATATTTATTTTTAATGTTTTTTTTGAAAAACTAAAGGTTATGAATTTTTAACTAGGGTGTTCTTGAGTTTTTTATATTTTTTTGTTCTTAAAATATATTTTTAAAAATATTTTAGTAAAATTGGTTAAGACTAATTCAGTCAAAATATGGACAAAATATTAAAAGGTATAATTTCACAAACTCATAGTAAAAATGTCCTTTTTTCAATTTCCCCAAATTTTATCATATTTAAAGCTGCTTTTATAAATATCCCCATATTTAAGAGCTTTTAAAAATAATTTTTATTTATACACTTAAAATTATAACCATTTTTTAATTTTTTTTTTTTTTTATAATTTGCACAGCGGCAGAGGAGCCACCAAATTAGTGAGCCGGGCCTGTTTCTACCTCCCAACAATTTACATTTATGTGTAAGGCTCCAAATCCATACTTGGCATGCTCTCCATCTACTGACTCTGAGTGGACCACGATCCACAGTAAGTTAGCAAGACAACTTATTATGTCGGTTCACCATTTTCTTCTTTATTTCCAGCTTCGTTAGACACATGTGTTATATATAGATGGTTCAAGAAAAAAGTTGGTCATCCAATTCTTCACAGCTGGTGTGATCTTCTGACCCATAACCCAATTACCCAGTTTACATACCCGGTTCATATAGTCTTTACAAAAAAAAACATCTTCGTTTTTCGTACAATGAGAGCAGAAGACCGATGATGGATATAGGTCTTATATTTTATCCGAACGTTTTATACTTTTAATTTGTTGGCATAAATTTTTTGGGAAGACTCTTTCTAAACTCGTAGAAATATAACACATTAAACCATGTATTACTTCCTAGAATAGCTTACAAATCCATCTGACCGTTGGGAATAATTCAAATAAAAAAAAAAACTTAAAGGAGAAATGGACCTCACCACCTTTACGGTAGATAAGATATTATACGATTATTTGATTTCATTATGGTTTGGACAAACGGAGCTGATTAAATGGACACGTAGGATAAGACGAAGCATGTGAAGATAAAACCAAAACATATTGTGAAGTTTCATATAAAGATCAGATTACTTACACCACACGTCTTTCTTGCAACTCTTTGCGTGTCGTACTTTTGGTTCGTAAGCTTCCATTTGTCCTCGCTCTCTCCTAATTTACCAATCTACTCCTCCCTCTTTTTTCATGTGAAACGCACAAATATTTTTCGCCATTCGTAATTCATCGAATCATTGTTTTATCATTATTTATTTTATTTAATTAATCTTTTTTTTTATCAAGTATATTTATTTAGTCTTTTGACTGTAACATTAACATAGTATAACATATGACCCGTTTCAACACCAAAAAAAAGCATATAGTATAACATAGTAAACAGCTTATACTAATATGTTGTTATATCACTAATTTAATTCAAATATTATAGAATACATATGGTCTTAAAATTATAGTTTTTGGTCATTTTAATCTTCATTATTATTCATTCTCAAAACTTAAAATATTTTAGAATAACAAAACGTATAACAAAACGTAACTAAAAATAATTTGATTAGAAACATGTTTTAAAAATTAGTAATAGCATTTTTAGGTGACTTTTGCGGTAGTGATATTTTTCCATAAATATTATTTTAATTTACTCATTTATTATCTATGTTATATATCCTCTGTCTACTAGACTAGAACGCCCCTAACTGGGTACTCAAAAGGCTCAAACAAACCAGTGGGCCAATGGGCCTGATGATAGTTAATACGGCCTTTTTAAGCCCATTATGTATTCGATCATAAACATTATACCATTTCGGTCCGTAGTAGAGGCTCGATCGGGTGAATCTTTAAGTGTTTCTTCAACACACTTTTGTTACAAAAAAATAGACATCCTATTTAAAACATTAAATAAATTAATATAAAGCTTAAACAAACATTTTTTAATTCTGTGAAATTAAAACTATAGAAGTATACGCAAATAAAGAGAATCAAGAGATAATGCAACCCAGAGTAGTTTCAGAACATATACCAGGCAGGAAATATTCTTCAAATTCCAATATTGGCTCTAGTTCTACGATTTTTTTCTATAACAGATAAAAAAATATAAACCGATTTTTTAGAAAAAGGTCAATTCCGGGTATTGTATTTGTGGGAGATTACGCACTAAGGTCAATCCCAATGGTCATCTTCAAGTGTTTTAACTAAAATTCTTAATAATAAAACTGAATAAATAAATGATCTGGATGTCTTATTTTTAAGAACAATGTCTAAAATAAGACATTTTTTTGTGTGTCTTAGCTCTAACTTAAATTAATATTATATTTTATATTAAAATATGTTTAAGACATTTAATATGAGTTTTCCATTAGGTTTGCTATAAGAACAACACCATCGGTCATTCAGTTAAAGGATGTCTTTTGATTTAATTAATATTAAATTTAATAATATTTTATATTAAAATCTTTAAATAGTTAAGTACCATTTTGTTTTTCGAGTGTCTACAATGTCTATGGGGAGACACGATTCTCTCTTGTTCTCCACTGTTTATTAATTTTTTAATATTTTTTGTTATAAAGACACTCATAAAAGATGTGCACTTAGGGTGGTCTTAGGACATGATGTCCAGAAATTCTAGAGTAAAAAAGTTAAATAAGCATGCAACCTGACAAAAATAATAATATAATAATAATAAGCATGCAATCTTAAATCAAATAAATTTAACAACAGAAAGGAGCACGAACTCGACGTTATTCGACATTCGACAGACAATAATTATCCAAGTAACTTCGATTCTACTGCATTTTATTCTTTAAAGACGTGCAATTAAAAAAAAAAATTGGAAACTACGTAATACTACGATCTGGCATCTGCGCGTACGTATGACATATACATATTATACGTATAAAATGTATATATGGGTTTGTACTTGTATATAGTCTTTGAAGAGTGAAAACGTGTTGCATCAACTTGCAAAATAAAAAAGAAACAAAAGAGAGACGTTGCATCAACAGCTAGCTGAGGTTTTAGGTGTAAGGCTATCAAAGGGGACCAAGAAAAAAACACCAAAGAAGTGTATAGTAAAAAACTAAAGGGTAAAAAGAAGTGAAAATCACAAATATCTCCACATGCTTTTATTTACAAAAACAAAAAAACAAATAAACATGTAAATTCATGGAATAATTTACAAAATAACTATCAATTTGGAATTTTTATTTTATTTTTTGTTGAAAAGGAAACATTTAGTTAAATTGCATCAATTAGGCATTTGATTTTTTTTACGAACGAAAATGTCTCTTAACATTATGAATTTTTTTTATAATCAACACCATGATATTTTAATAATAATCACACAGTTCTAATATTCATTTGACATTTTTTTATGTGATGTGTTAAAATGCCGTGCGATCATTATTTATGCACGTGGTTTAATATAAATATCGTGGTATTTTATTAAACAATATATAGTTTTGTCTCATACAATTAAAAATATATCATATTTTAATTATTATAGATGTATTACCAAAAGAAAGAGCCAGTCATGCATGCATGATATAGACAGAGACTATGTAGTTTCCTATGAAAAACAAATTAACATGTTATATTTTAAAAATATAACACGTTAAAATGCTGAAATTTTGTTTAGAAGACAGTTATATTTGTCAATGCGTACAAGATTTATACCATCCTTTAGTTACTAACTTACTACTGTGCCATTTGATTATTCAATAAAATAAGTTTAATATGAGGTTATATGGTAGAAATACCTAAATTCTATCAGAAAACAATATATTATCCTCAGGCCCTTTAAAAAAACAATATATTATCCTCTTTCAAAAACAAAAACAAAACAATAATATTATAAATTAATATTAAGGTATACAGAATACATTACAGGAAACCGAGTTCATGTAGCTAGTGAGAATGATATAATGCTATCTCACTTGCTGCTTTCCTCACCTACTCTTCGACTGCTTGACCATCGAGAAAACAAATACTTTGGTTTTTTGTTTTTGGGAAAGACTGGCTAATCTGAAGCAAGATCCTCTCTCGAACCATAACTATTAAAATTTGTTTTATTCATAAAAAGATATTGACCACATACAAAAATTAAAATTAGATTGGGCTATTAGTTTTAGTTTACTCATGGGTCAATTTGTTGAATAATTATAAAAACAACAAAAATTAAAAAACTAACCAAATTGTTAGTGAAAGATCTTGAGAAATAGAGAGCAAATTGGTTAAATTTTTATTTTTTAGGTTATTGCTTTTTTTTATGGTTATTGAATATAAATTCTTTTTACTCATTATATTCGAATATGTTCATTTGCTTTTGCAGTTATTAACGTTTAACCCTATACCCTTATAATTAGCCTCACCTCTTTTAAAATAAAGTTTGGTTATAAATGATTAGCACCATTTTATGTAAAAAAAATTAAATAAACAAATCCAGTTTGGCGTTTTGAACATTTGAAAGTCACGCTTCTTTTAACTGAACATAGCAAAATTAATATTTCAACTATTTTTTTGGCTTAAAGCCTTAAACGATCGTCTTTATAATTTTTTTTTGTTTTTTTTTTTTTGGTTGTATGCACGAGACTATTGTCTCCCTGTTTTATTAAAAGTAAAAACTGAATTACAAGAGTACATTCCGAGTCCTTGACACTCCGAGAATGTCATCCGAAAGAATCGATCTAACATCTTCAGGAGCCACAGTAAAAGAATGAAAACCAAGCGGTAAAGAGAAAGCAAGGTTAGCTAATCCGTCCGCAAGACGATTAGCTTCCCTATAAACATGAGTTACTCGGACTAACTAGTTCTTTGATAAAAAGCCATAGCACAGTCGTGCTAGGAAGGAGAGCGGGTGCGACTCATTAATCCCCTCCGTTAAGAATCCCACCACTATCTCAGAGTCCACTTCTATTTCCAACTGCGAAACTCGCCGCTCCCATGCCAATACTACAAGAAAACATGGTTTTTGCCACGATTTTTTACGAGGAAAATAAATCGTAGCAAATTAGCATTGAATTAACGACGAATTTACGAGGAAAACGATAAACGTCGTTAATTCATCGTAAAGAGAGACGAAAATAAATCGTCGTAAATTCGTCATAAATACCAATGAATTTACGACGAATTAACGACGTAATATAGTGTCGTCGTTAATTCGTCGTTATATAACGACGAATTAACGACGAATTATATTTGTCGTGGATTCCTTGCAATTTCGTCGTAACTTCCAACGAATTAACGAGAAAATAATTCGAAGCAACATACCAACGTATTAGAGAGGAAAATAAGTTAGGTGAAAACGTGTTTTACTCGTTTTTTTGCCACGAAAATATTCCTTGTTAATTCGTTGGTAATTCGTTGGTAATTCGATGTAAAAAAAAAAGTCTATATATAGAACCTACACTTCACAATGAAAACCACAAAAACAAAAACAAATACTTCTCTCTTCACCTACAAAAAAACTCTTCAAAAAAAAAAGCTTGTTAAACACTTTTTCAATATATTATATTTTTTTTTCTGAAAAGAAAAAATAAGTTTTCTTATATACCAAAAAAAAAATGTCAATATACGAATTACGAAGTTGGATGTATAATCGTAAAGATTCGGAGGGATCGCTGACGAAGGAGTTTCAAGACGGGCTGGAAGGATTCATGTATCAGGCGGGAAGTTTGCAAATTACCGTTGAAAGTAGTATGATGTACTGTCCTTGTCAAAAATGCATGAATAGGAAATTTCTTCGTATCTCAAAAGTGTGGTCGCATCTATTAAATAGAGGGTTTTTTCTGCACTACTATATTTGGTATTATCATGGAGAAGGGCATGGGGGAAATGCTGCTAGTAGTAGCGGTAATAACCAAGCAGTTAATATTGATGCTGAATCAAATAATGTGCATCAAGTTAATGATCATGGTGAATATGGTGATCATGATAGGATAAATGAGATGGTTACAAATGCATTTCATGAAAACACGGGTACAATTCTAGCTGATGGTCATGATAGTAATATTTACGAGAAGGAACCCAATTTAGATGACAAAAGATTTTATGATATGTTAGATGCTGCAAATCAGCCACTCTACGATGGATGTAGAGATGGGCACTCTAAATTGTCTTTGGCAGCTAGGATGATGAACATTAAAACTGATCATAACTTAGGTGAGGTTTGCATGGATGATTGGGCTGATTTGATTAAGGAGATTTTGCATGAAGATAATTTAGCTGCCGAAAGATACTATGAGATACAAAAGCTGGTTTTTAGTCTTGGGTTACCTTCTGAGATGATAGACGTTTGTGTAGACAATTGCATGATTTATTGGAAAGATGATGACAAGTTGCAGGAGTGTCGTTTTTGTCATAAGCCACGGTATAAACCGCAAGGTGCTGGTCGTAATAGGGTGCCATACCAAAGGATGTGGTAATCTTCCAATAACTGATAGGTTGAAAAGATTGTATCACTCGGAAAGGACTGCTGCATCCATGAGATGGCATGCTGATCATTTGCAGCCAGATGGGGAGGTCAATCATCTGTCAGATGCAAAAGCGTGGAAACATTTTAAGACGGTACACCCCGACTTTGCTAGAGAGAAACGGAATGTATATCTTGGTCTTTGCACATATGGATTTAGTCCATTTGGTATGTCTGGTAGGCAATATTCTTTATGGCCAGTAATCTTAACGCCTTACAACCTTCCCCCAGACATGTGCATGCAAAGAGAATTTCTATTCATGAGTATATTAGTCCCTGGTCCCAAGCATCTGAAGCGGTCCCTTGATGTGTTTTTGCAGCCTCTAATAGCGGAGTTGAAGGAATTGTGGTTTAATGGGGTTCGTACGTATGATATTTCAAGGAAGAAAAATTTTACGATGCGGGCGGTTCTTATGTGGACAATAAGCGACTTTCCCGCATACGGGATGCTATCAGGGTGGACTACGCATGGGCGGTTGTCTTGTCCTTATTGTCTCAATCGAACAAAAGCATTTCAATTGAAGTACGGTAGAAAAACAAGTTGGTTTGATTGTCACCGCCGATTTCTACCCTTGTCGCATACATACCGAAGAAACAAGCGGTTATTTAGAAAGAACAAAGTTGTCAATGTTCCTCCTCCTGTATGTGTATCCGAGGCAGATTTAGAAGCGCAAATTGATCATTACGGTGCACAGCAAACAATCGTACAAGGTGGAAATTGGCACAGTACAGCGAATATGCCAGATGGATATGGGGAGCATCACAATTGGCATAAGAAAAGTATTTTCTGGGAGCTTCCGTATTGGAAAGATCATCTGCTTAGGCACAATCTCGATGTCATGCACATTGAGAAAAACTTTTTTGATAACATCATGCATACAGTGCTAAACGTAAAGGGGAGAACCAAAGACAACGTAAAATCAAGACAGGACTTGCCCGACCTTTGTTCGAGGAATGAGTTGCATCTTTCAAGCAACGGGAAAGCACCAGTTCCAATATTTCGATTGGGTGCCGCAGAAAGGTCATCATTGTTCAATTGGGCAACATCTGATGTGAAGTTCCCCGATGGGTACGTTTCGAATCTATCTAAATGTGTGGAAGGGCAAAAGTTTTCAGGGATGAAGAGTCATGACTGTCACGTAATTATGGAACGCTTGTTGCCTTTTGCCTTTGCTGAACTTCTACCCGCAAATGTACATGAAGCAATTGGAGGTAAAATTCTGGCTTTTTAATTAATTATATATGTAAGTATGTCTAACTGACATCATGGCATTGATTAATTATTGATAAATTTTATACTTGTTGTTTTGTTATTGCAGGCATTGGGTCATTTTTCGTGATCTTTGTACTCGTACTTTGACAGAAGATGTAATTGCACAATTAGATGTGAATATACCTATCCTGCTGTGCAACTTGGAGAAGATATTTCCACCAGCTTTTTTTGATGTTATGGAACATCTACCTATCCATCTTCCTTATGAAACAGAACTTGGGGGGCCTGTTCACTTTCGATGGATGTATCCGTTTGAGCGATTTATGGGTCATTTAAAGCGGAAAGCAAAAAATCTAGCAAAGGTTGAAGGTTCAATCGTTGCGGGAAGTTTAACAGAAGAAACTTCTCACTTCACGGGATATTATTTTGCATCAAATGTGCGGACACGAAAAAGGTCTCCTCGACGATATGATGATGGAGGTCTAGGTCGAACATACCCGGTGGAAGGTGTCCCAGACATTTTCTCATCAATCGGACGCCTATGCTGAAAGTTGAAAGAAGTATGGTTCGCCAATGAACATGATCATCATAGCGCACATACGTATATCCTTCTAAATTGCGAGGAAGTTAGTTCATTTGAAATGTAAGTGAAATAAATTTATATATCATATCATGTATATATATATCTATATATAGTTTGGTTGGCCATTCACTCATATATATATGATGTTCTTGTAGGGAATTCGATAGACAGGTACGTGAAGCTATTGACGGAGTTACAAATGAGGAAATCAGCACTCGTAAAGATCGCCACTTTGCTCAGTGGTTAAAGTCGGAAGTAAGTTTATAGTTATATATATTAATTTACTAAATAATTCAATTAATAATTAATAACATATATTTTTATTTTTATATAGGTTGCGGATGGAGATACGGCATACCCGCTCTGGTTTCATGAATTAATCAAAGGCCCGATTTGGAAAATCACTACTGCATCCATGTATTGTAAACGTGGATATGTGTTTCATACATTCAAATACGGCAATCAAAGGACTACTGCAAACTACGGGGTTTGTGTGAGGGGAGGAATTGATTTTTATGGGGTGTTGCAAGACATAATTGAAGTTGAGTACCCCGGGTTGGTTGCAATGAAATGTGTTCTCTTCAAATGTGATTGGTTCGATCCAACTGTTGGTCGAGGTGTGCGTAAAAATAAAAATGGGACGGTAGACGTCAATAAATCACGGCGTTACAACAAGTTCGAGCAATTTATCCTTGCATCGCAAGCAGAACAAGTCGCCTTTGTTCCTTATCCCCAAGTTCGCACAACAGGCATCCCATGGTTAGCAGTTATTAAAGTTTCTCCAAGGGGAAAAATTGTTGATCTGCCAATGCAACAAGATCATTGCTATGATATTCTTCAACCAGATGAGAGTACCGGCGATATTCTTCTAATAGATCCGCAAAATAGGGAGGTTGATGAAGATCTTCCAGACGATACTACTGAAGAAGAAGAAGAGCCAGAGTTTGAAGAAAGTGATTCACCCGATGATGAAGAAGGTGAATCAGATGTATCGGAAAATGAATATGATGGTGATTTATAAAATCCATGTAATTTAAGCTATATATATTTTGTAATTTTCACTTAAAAAGTTATGGACAATAAAAATCTTATGTTTTTTATAAATTCGAATGATAACGTATGCTAAGATCGTGATACTTCTTCTTAACGACTATGATCCGATCTTTATATTAAATATATAGTTACAGCTTTTCATTTTATAAAAAAAATAAAATTCTTTATGGTATGCTTAAAACTATATGAGTATCTACATTATATTTGATTTGAACAAAATAAGAGATTTTAAACGTATAAAGGAAATTACATGTTACGACGTATTTGCGAGGAATCCTCGCAAATTCGTCGTAAAACTCATACTCTAAATCCCAAACTTGCATACACTAGTTCATTATATTTGGTTATATAATTGTATAACTGAACTTGTTGTTTTTGCTTAAAAATGTATAGTATATGCATAAAAGTATTATGTTTTATATAAATTCGAATGATAATGTATACTACGAGTGATACTTCTTCTTAACGACTATGATTCTTGATATTGAATGTTACGGCTTTGCATTTTATAAAAATTTAAAATTTTTAAAACTATATGAGTATCTACATTATGTTTGATTAGAACAAAATAAGAGTTTTAAACGTGTAGGGGAAGTTAAAATATACGAAAACAAATTTTATAAAAAAATTTAAAACCTTTTTTGCATTAAATAAAAAAATATTGTAATTTTTTGGTTTTTACAGTCAACCCGGACGTAACCAAACAATTCCATAATGGGTTTGGTTCAAAGTTCCTAACCGAATGCGAATTGACAAACTAATCCCGTACCAAACCAAGAAACAGAAATCGGAATTAAAATTTTAAGTCCTTTTCCATGAGTCTATCAAAATTTAGCAGCAATCTATCAAAATCTTAGAATTTAGCAGGAGTTTATAAAAAAACTAAGCCGTTTGGCGAAATGGTAAACTGCCTCGGATGAGCATTTCCGTTTACGACCTTTGTTTTCGATTTTAGACAGGTACTTTGGCGCATGAAGCATATTGTTTTCAAATTCGCAGATATGTATTCACAATGTTAATGCTATTGCCCCTGTTCATAGCTTTTGGTCACATTCTTTTTCTCCTAATATTTGTAATATTTTACTTGATTTGTTTTGGTATATATATAGAAATATATGTTTTTCTATTAAGACATGAAATGATCTTATTAATTAGATTTATTTACTGTCACTTCATTTGCTGATATGTCTAAACAGATATATAGATAATCTACAATTTATAGACAGTAGTAAATATTAGGGAAACAGTAGTAGCAGGTGTAATAGTATTAGCATGTCCCTGATGATGATTTTAATGTATAATTATTACTTTTACACACTGCACTGCTTTTTTTTAATTACACACTTCATAACTCGAGACCACGTAGATATGAATAGTCAAAGAGACGAGTTATTTCGATTAAGTTTATCTGACTTTTCTACATACGATAAAAATGTTTGTAATAGTTTACAACTACAAGTGTTTATTTTCATTTATTTTATTTTTATTGGAAGGATCATGATATATTTAAAAACTTTAGATTTTGATATAAATATGGTGTTGCATCTTGCATGTTAAAGCAGAATATGAAAAAGACGAAGAACAAGACGAAGAACAAGATGGAAAATTTTTAATTTCTCTTTCTTTTTTTTTTTTTTTTTTTAATTTCTCTTTCTTAAACTTTTTCGAAAAATTAACCATTAGATAGTTTTTTTTTTTTTTTGATCAACCACCATTAGATAGTTTTTTTATAGAAAAAACACAATAAATAGAAAATCGACTGTTTATTTATCAAATATTTTCCTTCACGTGCAATCCATATATTGCCACTTCTTACTTCTTATAAACTTAAGTCGTGTCGAGAATTTTTCCTTCTTTTCTTGAAGATCAAAACTGCTGTCTTTGTAGGAGGTTTGCAATCCTTCATTAAAATCATTGATTCAAATCGTTTATAAGCATGCATATAAAATAAAGCTATTGTTTATGACAATCAAATGAAATCGTGATCTACTTTGATCACTACCATAAAACATGTACAAATCTAGAATTTACAACCGTTAGACTAACCAAACCAAAAATTTAGTATATTTAAAAACTAATAATTAAGAGATTTATAAAACCAGGCCGCATCAATATTTGGTTTGGTAAATAAATATCCTGTAAGTGTGTAACTTTTGATTCAGTTATTGCTCAATCTTAAATCATAAATCTCGTTGCAATGACTTGGGACAAACTCATAGTAAAACTCATAAAATGATTTTTTTGGTTTACTTTTTATCATTCTGATCCTTCAAACTCGAGCCATAAAAAATAATTAAAAACCCATCACAAGACCAAAAAAATGGAAAATGGAAACAAAATCAAGATAAAGAGAGAGAGAGAGAGAGAGGTGAAAGGTGGAGAAGGTGGTGGCGTGTAGTAACGAAGTCCCTATCAATTTTTTTGATAAATTAATCATGTACTGTGCTGACACTCCAAGATTTGAAACAGCCTTATCGATATAATATCCATTTTTTATTAAATATATAATGGAAACTCTTCGTTTTCCAAAAAAACTAGTGTATATGTCTAATAATGTGTCCGTTACTATAATACTATTGTTTCGATTAGTCGTTGTATGTACAATAAATAACAATGTATCCCAAACGCATAATAAAAAGAAAAATAAAAGATTAATTCAATAAATAAAAGATACAATCTGCATCCTCTCTTTTATTTTCATCACTGACAGAGAATACCACTGCACTTTTTCTCACGCACGCACGCATACTCAGATAATAACAAGAGCCCATCTCTCGTTGCTTTAATAATTTAATGAAAAAAATACGGACGCTTCATGATTAATTTGTTGTATTTTAAATTCGTTTAATAGAAAAAATTCTCGAGTCTATAAACACAAAATATATCGATAAACACAAAAATATGATGTAATAATCTGCTTTGGCTTTGCTGGCTTTACTACAAGACAAGGCAGAGAAAACCACAGATTCCTATGATAGAGTAGACGTACCTGTCTTTTTAATTATAATTATTATCTCTACGACTTTTTATTTACTTTCACTGCAATATAAAAAAAAGGTCCCTCTATTACGCCGTTTTTGATTTATCAAATCCCAATGTACAAAAAAAAATCTAATAAACAAAATCAAAAATCCATCCACATTATAAACCACGTCCCTTCCTCAAGAACCATCCATTTTCTTGATATATTTATATATCCTCTTCATCAAAACATCAGAGTCACCTTAGGGTTTTTAAAAAAAAAAAAAAGCCAGCTTTAGATCTTTTTACCTCATGGACATTCCATATTACCACTACGACCATGGCGGAGACAGCCAGTATCTTCCGCCGGGTTTCAGGTTTCATCCGACAGACGAAGAGCTCATCACCCATTACCTCCTCCGCAAGGTCCTCGACGGTAGCTTCTCAAGCCGTGCCATTGCAGAAGTTGACCTCAACAAGTGCGAGCCTTGGCAACTTCCCGGTAAAAAACAAACACAAACCAACTTAACTAAATTTTACATATAGCTCTTGTAATTAAGGTTCTTGAAGTCTTTATTATTCATGTTTATTTTTTTAGGGAAAGCTAAGATGGGAGAGAAAGAATGGTACTTTTTTAGCCTCCGGGACCGGAAATATCCGACGGGACTGAGAACGAACAGAGCAACGGAGGCTGGTTACTGGAAAGCTACCGGAAAAGACAGAGAGATTTTTAGATCAAAGACTTGTGCACTTGTTGGGATGAAGAAGACTCTTGTCTTCTACAAAGGAAGAGCACCTAAAGGAGAGAAGAGTAATTGGGTTATGCATGAATACCGTCTTGAAGGCAAATTCTCTTACCATTTCATCTCCAGGAGCTCCAAGGTATTTTAATTAAATTCTAATTATTTTTTTCCTTGATTAATAAATGACAATCTTTTGCTTTTTTTTTTCTTTTTCTTTCAAGAGTGACACGGTGACGTTAAGTTTTTGTTTTGCTTTTTTCTGCATTTAATATTGATGGCTGAAAAAGCATGGCTATTTATTAGGGTTATAGTGAGAGCATCATGGATCATAAAATAGAAAAGATCTGCTGTTTTTATTTATTGGGATTTCAATCATAATGGTATTTTCCTGAAGCAAGAAATATTATGATTGAAAAAGCATGGCTATTTATTAGTAGCTCTGATAAAAAAAAATATTTATACATCCTAATTTTGGAAAACTCAATGCAAAAACCCATCTTCAGAATTTTCTGACCTAGAAATAATAAATGAAATTTCAGTAATTTCTCTTTATTAAACTTACTTAGGTGTTCCAAATCCATTGCAGTAACCAATGTACATTCCCACTATGCAAGCTTTTACACCGTGGTTTTTTTAATCTGCACTCTCTTTATCCCCAAAATCTAACAATTGACTTTTTAAACATTATATAAATAATCAACTTTCTCACAAAATTCATTTTATTCCCTCAGGACGAATGGGTGATCTCTAGGGTTTTCAAGAAAACCGGTTTAGCCAATACCGGAGCCTCCGGAGGAGGAGGAGGAGGAGCAAGTGTTAGCGTAAGCAGCGGTACCGGTGCGTCTAAAAAGACGAAAATACCCTCAAACACCTCTAGAAACTACCGAGAACAACCAAGCTCTCCTTCCTCCGTCTCACTCCCTCCTCTCCTTGACCACACCACAAACCTCGGCTACACCGATAGCAGCTGCTCCTACGACAGCCGTAGCAACAACACAACCGTCACTGCCACAGCGATAACCGAGCACGTGTCCTGTTTCTCCACTGCCACTACTACTACAGCCTTGGGCTTAGATGTTAACGTTGACTCATTCAACCATCTTCTACCGATTGCGCCGCCTGCGTTTGACCCTTTTCCTCGTTTCGTCTCTAGAAACGTCTCGACTCTATCCAACTTTCGGTCGTTGCAAGATAACTTCAACCACTTCCCTTACTTTGGATCGTCTTCTTCATCGACCATGACCTCCTCCGTTAATCTGCCTTCTTCCCACGGTGCCGCTGGAATGAATTACTGGCTATCGGCGACGGCGGATGAGAACGAGAGAAAGGGCGGTCTGCTTAATGGTGGACTTGACTGCGTATGGAACTACTAATCACAAAAAGAGGCCTTTACTAATAATTGTGTTCCCGTTAGGGTTTTTATTTTATTTTCTAGGATATGTCCGTGTGTATCGAGGAGCATAATATTGCCCCTAGCTTTGATGTGTTTGTTTGATTATGTAGTTTTAAGTTGTATCTGGCCGTGTTAGTCTTATAAGGTGCACAAGAATAGTGTGTTTCTGGACTATTTATTAATCTTATGTATAAGCTATCGTCGTTATGTAATGTTTATCACTATGCTGATTTCCATGGCTTAACATATTTTGATATATTCCATATATGACAGTGAATGCTTTGTGTCAATCGTATTATACATTTATACCCGACATAATTGATTTAAGTAATCTGTCGCCTTTATGTACACTAGTTTTCATATTGAAGCGCTATTGCAGATTTGATATGGCGGTAACGCGCATAGGTTTCCAGATTTAAACTATTCCGAATCTTGGATAGTAAAAGTATATTGTTGGTCAGTTGGTCACCGAGTTTAGATGGTTGCTATAATTAGGTAACGTATGTGGCTAATAATTTATGCAAATAAAGATGCTCAATCGAATGTTACACGTGTATGTAGACTTGTTCGTTCTTGCTAATGTTGACTCGTAAGGAAGACATGCTGCCAAATATAACTTCTCTCCATTTACAATATCACACTTACGCAAAGTTTCAAGTTTTAAAACTAAGTATAAGTACTTGTAATCCAGTGGTTGAATCAGTCTGTCAATCAAACTGAGTACAAGTTTCAATTCGATGTATTTGCCTGCTACAATCGTATTCATCTAACAATTTGGGGATTGGCTTAGTTAATATAACATGCATTCGCATGTTGGTAATTACGTACGTCCAATACTTTAGATTAATACTAATTTGGATTTCTCTCATGCATTGTTTAACAGCTAAACAAAATATTAAATAATCACAAAGAAGAAGTAGTTGCAGTTAAAACGGGGATGATGATGACTATGATGCGCATGCTGACGAACGGACCACTCTCAAGTTCAGGTCTTGTACAACAGTCCACCTCACTTTCAGAAGGATGGCTTTCATGTTTCTATTTTTAGAAAGAGACATAATTAATAATACCTCTGTTTATTACCATTATGCGTTTTCATTTTACGTGTGTAGATATAGTATGTACATATATGTGTTTTAACACCGTACCACCACCATCATCATCATTACTATCATCAATTATTGATCTTGTTGCATCACCAACCTATACTACCTAGTCCTAAGACAAATTCTTGGTCACAGACTCACATATATGTCTCGCTAAATGGAAAATTTTCATGATGCCCTTATTATTTTCGAGCTTACATTGATTACATTTGTAAAAAGAATTAAGTTGTTCGATGGAAAAAAAAAATATTTCGGGCAGAACATCTGTCAAACACATCTCGAGAAAAAGGTTAATTTTGGCTTAAAAAAAAAATTGACCAACATAATGTAAGAAAAAGATAAGCTAGTTTGCACACAATAATTCAGCTGAGTGATTAACTGGCTAATTTTATCTACACTATACATGTATATATACATATAAAAGTACAGAAATTCATCAGATGGCCGACTCTTTTAACTTTCAAACAAAAAATTAAATATTTATTTGCCTGTGAGCTGAAATGACTACAAGGTTTAAATTTTACTTTGCTTTTTCAAAGGCGTCTGACTTTTTACGTCATTACGCCCACACCGATTACGCCAAACAATTGAGTTATCATACAAGCTTTATGACCATTAACTTAAAACCAAAATTACGTCAAATAAATCAAGTCAAATGATGCGTCAACAGAATTAATTTTTCAGTTTACAAGAATTTGAATTGTTGCCGTGGAAAGAGCGAACTAATCCGTTTGTGCCTACTGAATCATTATATTTGTAGGACGGACAACAATTTGTTGTGGGTCAATTTTTTTATTTTCTATAAAAACGGTTTGGATCGGACAAAAAAACAATGTTTTCTTATATTTTTCTTTGTGTCCGCACCATTGCAAACCAAAAATTATTATGGTGAACAAAAAACGGTTTTGTTGCAAGTTAATTAATTTGTCCCATCCACTGCAAACCATTTAGAAGAAAACACTAGACACTTGTCACCACTTAGATACACTTTCAAATGAATACATAAAAATCTATATTAGTTCACTGAATTTCCATTATTGCACTGATCAACGACGAATATCTCATATATATGTACTATGTTGTATTGGTGCAATGATATATATATGGTATCTGCATACATACAGAAATACTGCTTTAGCAACATAAAGAGGTAACTATAAGGGTTATTTTGTCGGACTAAAACTAATTTCAAGTATTTGTAATTTACCCACCAAGAATATTCTCCAGATTTCTATTTATATCAAGCAATAATTACAAGAACCCTAAGTATTCAAAGACAAGTACATGGCAATATGCATGTTTCGCAGCAAATGACAAAACCTGAGAGGGAAAAAAAGATAAAACTATATTAGAAAAATACATCAAATTCCGACGATGATGATGGGTCCTTAATGTGGTTGTGGTCCCGACAATAATGGACGCTCCACGTCGTGCCAAGTGGCGGATGCACAACCGTTGATGGACTTGGCCGGCGAAGTTACGGGCACGTGATACGAGCATGCATGCAATGTGTGTATACGTACTAATGAGTAGAGAGAGTGGGCGTGGTGCATGGAAATGGTAGTCCACGCGTCGTACGGGATCGGAACTTGGTCTTGGACGATATATCATTCATGTATTTAAAGTTTCAGGGTAAAACATAAAAACCGAGAAGAGACAGAGAAATTTTAAAGTTGGAAAAGAGAAAATAATTGATATTGGGAGGAAAATGAAAAAAAAGCTAGGGTTTGGACGTTTTCGGGAAGAAAGACAGCTGTGTGTGAGCATAGGGATATGGGTCTTGATGAATGGTCTGATCATATATACATAATGCATGTATACATCATGTACTTGCAATTTTTATATAGTACTTGAATGATTGTATCATACAGTTTTGAGTTTTATATGCCTTATTAGATTTATCAATAAAATGATTATCATATAAACAAAACATTGCTTGATTAGTTAATGACATATTATATTGCTGACCATTACGTACGTACTATGCATGCTTAAAACAAAAAATAAAGACAACCCAACATGATTCATGTTCTTTAAAGTAGGAGATAATTTTCAATTGCATAATATGAAATATTATTTATTGACTTAATTTTTTTTTTTTTAAATGGTTAAAATTTCTTTATATTATATTCAGAAAATATCATTTCAGCATTTTAAAATAACTTATACGTCGACAAAAAAATCTTCTTCATCAAAAACTATAGCCAACGTAACACAACAATATTTTTAAATTTCAGTTATTATAACTTAATTATTTTAGATAAATTTGTATAGAAAGATCAAAAAAACATTATCTTGGAGACGAAGGAAGTAAAAAACCTTTTAAAATTTTGCAGATTTGTCAGATGCAAAGTTATCGAAATTGTTGACGGTGGAAACGTATGTATATCCGGAAGAAAAGTCAACAAAAACAACTTAAGAGACTTTTCTCAGCGACCAAAAGTGTAAAATGGGCCCAATTGAGGCCCAACTCATCACTAATATGGCCTCTTAATTCGTAGCAAGTGCCAAGTGACTTAGCAGAAGAAACAGAGGAGAGAGAGAGAGAGAGAAGAGTGAAGAAGAATGGGAAGGATATTCACGGTGGAGCTTGAGGGAAGATCTTACAGATGCAGGTTTTGCAGAACCCATCTCGCTCTTCCCGATGATCTTATTTCTCGGGTACTTAGTTTCTTCTATCCCTTCAATTTACACATGTTTCCAAGTTCTCATAAAAATCATTCAAAATCTCTCTCTGTGGTTGTTAGTTCGATTCCTATTTGTTGCGTATCTCCTCGAAAAAAATTGTTCTTTTGGTGAATTCTGTGTGGAAACACTTCGAAATTTGCTTGGTTAGCAAGTTGGTCTTCATTTCTTCCCCGAAAATATGAAGAAAGACACTGAGGGAACCTTGTGATTGTTAAGAAAACATGCTGATTCTGAGACTGCAGGGAAGAATTTTGGGGAAACTGATGTAAATTACAAAAGAAAATGAAGAAAAGCTCATGTTTAGTGTTTTTCTTCTGGGTTTAATGTGTAAAGATTGGAGAATTAGAGTTAGCTGGAAAAAGGGTTTTAGATAAAACTTATATTTTAAGCTGAGTTTTTTCTTACTTCTACTTAAACTCTTGTCATTAGATAAATTTGAGGAATTGAATTGAAGCAATTTCAGCTTATGGTTATGTTGTTTGTTTAGCTTTAATTCTATCCATTGGGAGTGTAAACCTTATTCTGACACTCTTTTATATTATTTTCAGTCGTTCCATTGCCGCAGAGGAAAGGCTTACCTCTTCAATCGCTCGTAAGTACCAAACTTCCCTCGATATAATTATGTTCTTTGTTCTGTTTCTTCAATGTGAAGCAGTAGAAAATACCGCTTGTCTATTTAACAATCCCAGGCTCTAGTATCCGTTTCTGCATATACAACGCGGAAATAAAATGCTTGTACTATTGGCCCAATGTATATGCAATGTAAACTTATAGATGAATCTTCCTTTGAGATTTTACATTTTCTGAAACTTGCTGATTACTCAAAAGCTAGTAATTTTTCTGCCTTTATCTTTCGGTCACTCTCTCTGCATCGATACCCTTTTCTTATTTCTCTGATGCAAGAAGCTCTTTTGCAATGGGGTTGGATATTATGTAGAGCTGATTCCAAGTTAAAATTTGAATCGCAGAGTGAACATAAGTATGGGTCCTCTAGAGGAAAGGATGATGCTTTCGGGTATGCACACCGTTGCTGATATATTCTGCTGCTGCTGTGGACAGAATGTTGGCTGGAAATACGTAAAATCTCACCTAACCCTCTCTCTTCTTCAGTCTCACTTCTTGGGAGCGGTTTCTCAATTTTACATTGTTGCTTTCTTGTTTGTAGGAATCAGCGCATGAGAAATCTCAGAAGTATAAAGAAGGCAAGTTTGTTCTGGAAAGGTAACATCTTCTCTTCTAAAGTTCTCTGTGGGTTCCATAGTTTCAGAGACTTTCAGCCATAAACTAAAGCAATCTTTTTTTTCCAGAGGAAGGATCGTGGATGAAATCGATTTATCGACAGAGGTTTACATCGATACTCGAAGCGACACAGAAGATTCTTAAAAAAAAAATGTTAGCTTTTTAGATTCTTTACCTTTTTTTGTGTGTGTGTGTGTGGCGGAATAATGTTTGTCAAGATCAGAGAGCTTGTTAGTGTAAAAATCTGTAGCATGAGGTTTATAGAAGATGTGTATGGAACCTGCTGTGTTGCTTTCTTCATGGTCTCTTGTTTTACTTGTGTAGAAGAAACTTCTCCAACAGCTAAGTGCGTTGATTAGTTAAATATAATCAAAGAATTCGCAATTTGTTTTTACAGTTACAAATCCAAACCAAATCAATCTTGCTATCAAACTCAGTATTACAAACTATCAATTCTTTTTACACATAGTTCATCAATCTCACAAAGTTGAAATAGAACTTTATAAAGCTTATATCTCTTCCGGGTTGCTAGTTCATCTCTATATGAAAACATGGATTTTCTGTTTTGGAGGATCAAAAGAAAGGGAATTTTCTGCTCGTCAAAGAGATATTTTCCCATGGATCATTTGGTTTATTTGGAAGACAAGGAACGACAAGGTATTCAATGGAAAAGCCGTCTCATCCATGGATACCTTTCAGCATGCCATTATAGAAGCGGATAGCTGGCGGAAAGCAAACGAAAAGGAAATGGACGAGGAGAGAGTGGAGAGGCAAGGACCAGAGTCCTCGAGCGAGTCTCTTGTGGTCCCCCAAATTCCGACTTGCCAAGATTGATGCCTCTTGCGTCGATCATGGGCTAGTTAGTGGAATTGGGTGGTACTTGACATATACGATGGGACACATCACCACCGGACAACAAGGATGCAGAAGAAGCCTGTCAGCTCTACATGCGGAACTTGACGGGCTGATTTGGACAATGACATGCCTAAGAGATAAACGGATCCAAAGAGTTTGTATCGAGACATATTGCTCAAATTGATTCAGATGATCGAAGATCCTGTGGATTGGTCTGCCTTTAGATCAGAGTTAGATTATTATTTAAATATGCTTAGGACCTTCTTTGAGGATTGTGTTATTCGGTTTATTTCTCGAAACCAAAAGGTTTGTGCCGATATCCTTGCTAAAAGGACAAGAACACGAAGTTTTATTTTATAGTTGTTAGTTGACAAAAAAGCTTATACTTCAACTATATAGAATTTTAGATTAATGATCATATATTGAATCTAAAAAAACGTTTAGCAAGTTGTCTTCTGATTTTCTTTCCGTGATTTTATTTAAAAATTCAGTAACAACAACACAACACACTAAAGAGAAAAAAGGAAACGTCCTATTCCTTTTTAGGAAATTTGAAAATTTAGGGTTCCTTTTTTCCCCTTTTCATAAATTGATAAATTCAATCACGTGAGAAGGCGCATTAAGTGTTCCCAGAAGTGAAATAAGAGATAAAAGGGTTCTTCGGTTTTCTGACTTTTTGTCTTCGATCTCTTTTTCTTTGCGGTCTCTGCAGGAACAGATTTGGAGAAGAGCAATCGATACACACAATGGGCAAATCTGCATCGTCCTCAAAGAAAGTTAAACGCTCCAAAGATTCGTCTAAGGTACTCTCTCTTTCTTGTCGCTTCGAGCAAATTGGGATTTTCTTCGGGCGATCGAATGGATTTTTGACTTGCCCATTATCCCCGATGTGTATAATTTAGGTCGATGAGAATTAAAAATCGAAACTTTTTGATTCTGATTTTGAAAGTATCGAACTTTGTTACATGACGAAGTTGTCGAATTAGGGATCGTTGGTTTATGAACCATGAATCATTCTGTCTTGTTTAGATTCCATTCGACATCTGATACATATTGAATGTGTTGTTTTGCAGCTGCGATCGGTGAGGAAGAAGAAGACGAAGAGAAGCAAACCGAAGAAGATTCGTCGGATCAGAGACTATTCAGATGAGAGTGAATCAAGCGGCTCAGATTCTTCTTTGTATTCTTCTAGTTCAGAAGATGACTACAGGAGAGAGAAGCGTCGGTCTAAAGTGAGCAAGAAGAAGAGGTCACGGAAGAGGTATTCTAGTAGCGAGAGTGACGAAGATGATGATGATGATGATCGTCTTTTAGAGAAAAAGAAAAGGTCTAAGAGTAAGGAGGAACATGCAAGGTCGAAGAAGAAGAAGAAGAGGATTGTCTCAAGAAAGAGACGCAAGAGGGATTCGAGTTCGAGTTACACTAGTAGTGATAGCCAGAGCGATGGCGGTAGTGAGAGTGATGGAAAGAGAAGGACTAGGAGGGACAGAGGAAGACTTGGTAAGGTTAAGGATGCGCGGAGAAGAAGTAGAGATGAGCTAGAGGAAGTAAGTGATGAACCTGATGAATGCTTGCAAGTGGAAGATGAAGTTATGACCGAGAAGAATCCTCGGAGGCTTAAATCGATTGTTGTTGTATCATATAGTTATGATAACGATGAGAGAAAGAAGGACATGGTGGATGACCATGATGATGAATCTGGTGGGGATAGGAGTGTTGATGATGAGAGAGATGGCGGAGCTACAATCTCTTATCGTAGAACTGTTGCTGATGAAATTGGACGTGAAACTGTTGGCTATGATGAATCTGAGGAAGAAGATATTAGATCAGAAACCAGCAAAGCTTTTTATCCAGACAGTAGATTGAAGGATGATGAGCTGGAAGCCATTCTAAAGAAAAGAGCATTAGAGAATCTAAAAAGATTTCGTGGAGAGAACCAAAAGAATGGAATATCAAGAGAAGAGGTGTCTTCTTCTGTTTCAGAAGGAGAAGAAGCTCTGCAAATTGAATCTGAAAAAGCTGAAGGGTCACAAGACGATGGTCTCATGGAGCAGAAGCTCTGTGTTTCTGCGGGAAGCAAAGATCTTGAGACTTCACCAAAGATTTTACAAGTTGTTAATGTCAAGGAATCTGGAATAGGGTTGGCTGATCTTGCGTCTCAACAGGATCAACAGCCTGGTGATAGTGCCAAGGTTAAAGCTAGTTCTGGTATTAGCTCTTGTACAACTAAACGAAAGTTGATTAGACCGGTACTGGGAAAAGAAAGTTTAAACCTGGCTAGCAGGAAAGAAGAAGCCGCTGGTTGCCAAGATGCTGAAGCAGAGAGCATCAATGGTAATACCATTGATAAGAGTTGTCCAGAAAGTTCTCTGGCTCTGGCAACAAAGAATGGAAGTGAAGACATAGAACCAACTAAAGTTAACTCTACGTCTTCTTCTCATGCCGAGACTGAGCCATTAGACGAAATCAAAAGAGGGTCTCAGCCTGAAGAGATTACAATTGATGAAACAAAAGATGAGTCACAGTACGAAAAGAAAACGATGACTGTGATGAGGGGTGGAGAAATGGTTCAGGTACAACTCTTGCAATGCTTGAAAAGCCTGCATGAGTCCAAACTCTTATGTTGAAACATAACCATTCTTTTTTTTCTTTTGTTCAGGTGAGTTACAAGGTCTACATTCCTAAGAAGACCTCTTCTTTGGGAAGAAGACAACTCAGGAGATGAAGCGACGACATAAAGATCGTCTATGTCGAATTTTTTTTTGTTTTTGTTTTGTTGTTTTCAGTATAATGGAATCTAAACACAATGGGCTATTTGAACAATGGTTACCACCAGAGTTGGTGACAAACACAAATTTTAAATATCATAGACTTGAATCTTTGAATACAACAATGAAAGGGTACATTAAAGTTTCATGTCATGTGTTGTAATGTAGCCTCTTGCACAACTCCACTAATGTCTGATTTTCATGCGACTCTTCTTGCTGGTCATTAGGCATTTATGTACGTTCCATGTTGCCTCTTTCTGATATAACACTGACGAAATGATTTAGCTATCAATAAACTCCCCTTTCCTTGTACCACTCATGCATACCCAATCATCTATTTTGGCTACAGAAATGTTCTCTAAGAACGGAGAGTACCGTTCTATAACTTTTGGAAGCTGCAAGAGGGGCATTGAATTAGTCAGTCTACTGTCAATTTGCTCGGTTCCAGTGACTTGCAGGTATCTTGCTTGCTATAACAATGCATGAATATTTTTATGAGAGATGATAGAGATGACTGTTTATGTACCTGTTCAGAGAGGATCCCAGATATGCCAATGGTTGCCCCGGGTCTCGCGAATGAAAGGATATGATCCGCCAATTCCATAACCGGGTTCAAGAGAATGTTTGCAATGACCACATCAAACTGTTCTTTCCGCAATGGTATTTCTCTTTCAGAAGAGCTATCATCACTTGGTGCAAGGTGCAGCTCCAGTTTCTCCAACTGAATGTTGTTCAGAGCTGCATTATGGCTTGCAGATTTTATTGCCAGTGGATCAATATCAACACCAACAGATGATGCAGCACCAAACTGCGAAATTTAAACACAGGATACATGAAGATTTCGAAATAAGATGGATGATGTTGTAGTGGTTGGTTTGTTAAAAGACTGAGAAAGGCGTGAGATTTTTACCTTGAAGGCTGCGATTGCAAGTATTCCTGAACCAGTACCATAGTCTAGGAATGCTTCTCCGCCTTTTATCAAACTCTGTAGAAGCAATAGACACAGCTTGGTAGTAGGATGTTCTCCAGTCCCAAACGCAAACCCAGGGTTCAGAATTATGTTTACAGCTTCAGCGACCTTGCAAAGGATAGTTGAAAGAGTACTTTAACCCACACATCCATAACTTTATATGACTCTCTCTATATAAGCTGACACTGAAAGAGGGAGATTCATTTTCTGCAAATTCAGTAGCTAAGACCGCTCTTGGTTATGTCAACTAAGGCAAAACAACAACGAGAATCAAACTGGTTGCAACGGTTTTGGCAGTATGATGAGATAGTTGAAGAAAAACGTTCAGATTGAATGGTTTATACATACAGGAGGAGATGTCCACTCAGGTACTATCCAAAGTCTCTCGGCGATTTCAACAGGCTGAAACAATTCCTGCAAGATATGAACCAAAAGATATAGCTTCAAGTGGGCATTGCCTCAAACAAAACTAGTCATTGAGTCGAGAGCTTCAGAGCATAACTATGCAAGTTCTCTCAAATAAAACAGAACATGAAGCAATTACTGAAATTTTCCCCTCCTCTCCTCTGTTAACACTCAAAACTCACCTGGTTTTTGGTTATCCAGTCAAGCTCATCCCCCATTTCAACTTTGAATTTCGGTATCTCTTTCAAGCCTATCGAATTTGCAGCCTGTGAAATGCACATTTTCACCTCCTCGTTCACTGGAAATATTGATTCTATACATATCTGCAAATAAACCCAAAGATTAAGAGCATAGACAGATAAAGCTTAGACTTGGGTGAAATTCCTGGGACAGAGCAAAATCGTTCCTATTATGCTTCAATTTGTTCAATTATACAAAAGATTGCTGATTTCTCTCACCCACTAGATCATCAGAATGGAAATGGAGCTGAAGGAAGAAATCAAGAAGAGTTTTCACCTCTTTCGAAGCAAGACAAGACCCAGAAACCGACTCTTCGTCGTCATCTTCAATGTCTTCATCGACAGCTACTGAGCTCGCTCCAAAACACAACAAAGCCTCTGAGAATGGATCCTAACAAACCCAAATGGAAAAATAAACAAAATTTCAGTCTCGCTTGTACTCTTATCCAACTTAGGTTGCGCATGAGAGAGAATGAGAGATAACATACGACGACATGTTTTGGACAGTGGATACGAACTGAGAGGTAAGGTGCAGCGAAAGACTCAGTAGCTGAAGGAAAGCACGAAGGTGAAGAAGACGTAGAGAGAGACGCAGAGATTGAGAAGAAGCGGCGAGGCCTGAGGAGGATATGGCGGGAAAGATTCTTCTTCCGATAGAAATTGCACGGAAGGTGTTTGATGAAATTCCAAGCTGACATCTTTTTCCTTTTTCCTTTTCTTTTTTTTTGTGGAAAGATTTCTCAAACTGTCGAATTTAAACACTTTTCAAAGAACAAAAAAATGGAAACTTTCCCTGAAGAAAAAAATCTATAAATAGTCAAGAACAAACCAGAAAAACGGATAATCGAAAGCTACAAGAAGAATGGGTTTCTCTACTAATCCTCTCTCGTTAGGCGTGCCAGACTCTGTTTTCGACCTTCTTGACCACCGTACCTCCGCCGCTTCCGCCGTCTCACCATCCTCCTCCTCCGACGCTAAACCTGCTACGGCCATTGACGATATCGTCTGCTCCGCTTCTCTCTCGACTCAGCTCGTCGCTGTCTTCTCTCTTCTGACAATCAATCCTTTCTCGAAGCTCGCAGCCGATGATTTCGCCGGAGATACGCCGCCATGGACCACTCGCTTCCTCGGCAACTCTGACTCTTATTCGTTCCCGTCGTCTTCTCATCAAGCTAGAAACAGAGTCCATGAGAACGTCAAGCGATTCGCCAGGAATTACGCTACACTCTTCATCGTCTTCTTCACTTGCGCTCTGTATGCATCTATATCCGTTTAATCTCACTAAAAAAAACCTTTAAAGTTTCAGACTTTCTTAGCCTTTTTTTAGACCCGAGAGAAATCATAAAGTTTCAGCCTTTTTTTATCCAAATTGGATTAGAACTCACTGTGTTATATCCTGACATTGAGTTTTGTAGGTGTGACATGCCATTAGCATTGCTAGGGTTTGTAACAAGCTTAGCCTTTTGGGAGCTATTCAAATACTGCAGTGACAGATGGGAATCCAATTGCCATCCCGTGATCTGACAAATCTTAATCCGTATTGCACAATGCGGTAAGTAATCCAATTTGAGGTTTCTTTCTTGTGCTTTGTTTTTGCAGAACATATTGGTATATAAGCTTAAGAGGATCATATACTTTGGAAATTGCAGCGACGGTGAGTCTAATGACGTTTTTGAATGTTCAAAAAGCTATTTTCTATGCTCTTGCGATAAGTTATACAGGTAAACTAATCGCATATTCGTATTATCAGTCTTTACAGTCTCTTTTATCCTCTACTTTTTTAATTTATGAGCTGATGATGATGATGTTGGTTTTGCTCTCTTCTTTGTAGTTGTGATATTGCACGGCGGGTTCAGGAATCTCAACCTTTCTGAGAAGCCATCTTAAGAAAGATAGAACCAACATAATTAGAAATTAGTGTTGGTACCGGGTCTCAAAGACCCATTACTTTGGCCCAACACAAATCATTTTTCAGCTCAAAAGTCAAGTCAACAAAAGTCAACGGAAAAGTCAAAAAGTCAACAGGCCGGCCCGGCCCAAAACAAGATATGCCCGGCCCATTTTCACCAAAAAGCTCGTTAGGTCAAAGAGTTAGCACTCTAATTAGCTATAAATAGCACAAGAAGTTGATGGGACAAGGGATCCCATTTTTCTCGGACCTCGAGAGACTCAATTTCCGCGCAGAGCACTCCTCCGAAACCAGCGACTCGGCGACTCCCCACTGGACTCCCGACTCCCCACTGGACTCCCGACTCCCCACTGGACTCCCGACTCCCGACTCCCGACTCCCCACTGGACTCCCGACTCCCGACTCCCGACTCCCCACTGGACTCCCGACTCCCCACTGAACTTCCGACTCCCGACTCCCCGAAGACACTCGGCGACTCCTCGAAGCCACTCGGCGACTCCCCGAAGACACTCGGCTACTCCCCCGAAAGCCACTCGGCGACTACCTCCCGAATGACAACTCCGGAGACTACCTCCCGAGTGACGACCACCCGGAGACTACCTCCTGAATGACGATCCCCGGAAGACTACCTCCTGAGTGACGACCCCCCGGAGACTACCTTATAAGTGACGATCTCGCCTGACAAACTCCTTGACGAGCCCCCAACAACCTCTCTCCAAACGATACGACGACCGGACAATCTCTCGCCGACAACAATCCCAATCCGATGACATGACGAGTCGATGACTTGGCGACCCCGATGATAGACCCAGATGACACCAAAGTCGATCCACCCTCTATTTTAATATGAACTACGAATGGCTTGATCCCTATTCTAAGGGTACGTAGGCAACCTATCTCAAGGTGCAGCTATAAAACTAATAAAATCTTAAAGTATAATATTCTCTAGTCCATTCGCCGACCCGATGGATCGACCTGTTCCCGTAATCGTCGAGTTGCTCATCACTATTTTAAGGAAAATCTTCGAACTCCACATCTCAAATGGCAATCTTATACTAAGTTGAATTCCACCTTCAACAATTAGGTAGAACACCAAAAAACTTTGGTTACTATTGAGTCTATAAAGTAGTGCTGCTTCTATGAATCTTTGAACAACAACTTATAAGAACTCTTAATATATATTAAACAAATAAAAAATTATTATAATAATGAATTGGTTCTTAAAAACTTAAAAAAATATCTTATTTAAGAATTTTTGAGTGTTTTTCTTAAGTTCTTAAGAACTTTATTCATTATTATAATAATTTTTATTTATTTAATATATATTAAGAATTCTTATAAGAACTACCATTGTTTTTGCTCTTAGATCACTTGGACATACTCTTGTTAAGGTTTTAGACATTTGGACAAAGTTTACGAAAATGCCTATGGACAGTCTCAAGTTAACTCGTAATTATTTCTGACTATTCTGGTTTGGTTTTACAAGCATACGGGTAAATTTTATACAAATAAAGTAAATTGTAGACCAAGCATTCACTAATAAATGTCAAACAAAGAACCAATGGCATAAATCTATTTTAAAAATATTGAACTAGGATATTGTAGGGCTTTACCCCGAAGGGAGCCCTTCCAGAAATTCTCGAAGGCCCAAGACAAGCTTAGGCCCAGGAGAGGGTTTGGAAATAGTTTTCAACCAGCAATAGACGCGCCTCGGTTAGTACCTCATTAGCTGCGTCATTGCCCCAAGCGCAAAGATGAGTTTCAGCCAACGAAGTCATCTTCCTTTTATATCCAAACAAATCGCATCAGCTTCACTACTACTTCCGATGTGGGACGCTGTAAAGGCTTTAGCTTGACTTAACAAAAATCATTCAATTAGATCTGAGCCTGATTTGTTAAAAGCCCGTTTATTACTAAGCCCAACTAATAGATAAGTTGCGTAAATGCTCTGCCACGCTGGAGAGAATTATAGAAAGCAAGTACGGTTCTGTTTATTTTTCTTTGGACTTGCTTATTTGGAAAGGAGTTTTAAAACCAGACCTCGTCTCTTTCTACAATCGTGCACCTCCTCTCCACTAAAGGAATTTGTAAAATTGTACTAACAGACGAGTTTCAAAGTCTCTACCTCTCCCACTACACTCACTATAATCAAGAATGTCAAGTATGATATATATATAGTAAATGGGTGAAATTTCTATAACATTTTGATTTGAATGATTCCACAAAGTGAGTCGGTCGTCTCTCACTTGTAAGATTAGTCCTTGGAGAGAACATGTCTTTTGCCTCCTTTTATATATTATCATCAAATATCAATAATCCTAATTTTATTCCTTTTCACAGCGAAGAGGAAGCAGATCGAGAAGAAAGAAGAGCATAGCAGAGAAGAAGATGTATCAAGATCAAAAACATCCCGTTGGTGCTCCTCCTCCTCAAGGTTAATTATTTACAAGTTTTGTTTATAAATTATTTTTGATTTTCTCTTCTTGTTTTTAAATTCTGATGCTGTTTGTTCTCTTGTTTTAAAGGGTATCCTCCTAAGGAAGTATATCCACCACAATATCATTATCAGGGTTCTCCTCCACCGCATTACGGTCAGGCTTCACCAAAGGATAAAAAGAAACAAGATTCAACAGGCTTGTTGCCCAAAAAAAAAAAAGATTCAGTATGTTGCGAAGGATGGTGCGTTGACCCAATCTCTATCTCTTTTTTGCTTTATAATATGACTTTGAATGGTTGCAGCAGAAGTAGCAAATCACTTGTGATCTGCAATTGTGTTGATGAAACAAAATACAGAAAAAATGATTTGCGATCGTTTTTTATGAAGAAAAAGAACGGTTCATCACTTCCTAAACATATTAAGTTTGCTTTGTTCACTGCAGCCATTTTAAGTCTATATATCTTTATATAGTTGCTTGTGATTTGTGAATGTTACGTACTAATACATATATTTGTGAATTTGTATTACAGTTTGCCTATTCTCGCCTGTTGTGAGCTCTTGGCAGGTTGCTTGTGATTGGAAAATAATAAAAAAAAGATGATATTTGCCGTTCACCGTCAGACTTGAGGATGGATGCAACCTTATTTTCTTGATGTTTAAAAGGCGTGGTTGATCAACATTTAGATTTCTTTTATTCTGGTTATGTCATTATGTGTGTGTATGTATATCTGTAATTATCAATGAGAGATCTCAATCTCACTATCTCAGTTACAGTTGAGATTCATCACCAGGATTATGTTATTAAAAAATAAAACAAAAGACAGAATTTTTTTATTTATAAAAAAGACCTTTATTTACTTCTATTCTATATGTTTTATGTTTTTGTTTTTGACGGCTTTATTCTCTGTGTTAATTGATATATAAACACTCTTTCTCTCTCTCTCATGAAGCAAAAAGCAAAAAGGAGGATCATTTTTGTCCATCTAAGATTGTAATTGTTGCATGCCAAATAAGACATCATCGGGTGAATTTATATGCCTCTCATAACCAAAAATGACATTAAAATTAAAACCCGATATGCCTCTCATAATCATCGAGTGAAGCTCGAATCGCCTCTTCGAATTGAGAATCGTCGAGAACTGATCTTTGACTCGAAAGAGCTTCTACATCAAGGGTCAGCCACATTGACAAAGCGTAATGTGGAAAAATATTCAACCGAGGAAGTTACAATGGATGCAAGTCCAGTGAGTTTTTGCATTAGCGTATACAAAACTTCCAATCAAATTCTTAAAAGGAATGTGTGTTGGGGGAAAAAAATTGAATAGGGAACGACTATCTCTCTCGGACATTTCGTCGAACATGTTATGTTCAATTCTTATAAACACGAAGTACGAGTTTTAAGGAGAAAAAAAAAGGTTAACCTGTCAGACCGCCGTGCGACCACCCCGGCTAAGGATTAGACCGAGCCGAGTAACGATCCTCTACAGCACCGGATTCATCTTAGAGATGATCGTGGCCGTTAATCACGCTCCGATCGCACGGTCATGGTTCATCAACCAGGGTTAAGGGCCTGTCTCCTTAGAAACCAAGGATACAGAGGTACGAGCCTATAGAACAGATCCTGTTCAAGTAAGGTCGTGATCAACATTGCTCTCTCTCAGTTATATATACAACGAAGTTATTTCCCAGCTAAGCGATGTGGGATGTTATGCATGAAAGAGAAAACTTGATAAAAGCATATATGGGTTTTGATTAAACGATTGATACACGGGGAAAGGCCCAGTTATATTTAAAGCCCATCCTTTTAACATGATCTATCACGTTGTAGCAAGATTGAGAAGAAGACAATTTCTTTTAAACCGATCGAACGGTGGTCCTATCTATTAAATAAACCGGAATTTGATCGTAATTGAATTCTTTTGTTTCGTCCAACTATATATTCCCTTTGAATGCAACTATGCAAGCTCAGACTTACACAGCCATGATATTGGTCTCATGCGCAGATCTTCTTTAATCCATATTCACATGCCAATTATTTGATTCAAACATCAATAAAAAAATTGAATTTGACAATAGTAAATTAAACTAAAACTAAAGATCATTGCCAAACGACAAAGAAAAGCACAAATTGTTGTTTTTTAAATTGGTCGAGGTAAGATAAAACTCATAAGAATTAAGTTACACAATGTACAAAGAGTTTGTTTTGCTAAAGAGCGATGTGGGATAAATGCGCCGATTATTATAATAATAAAAGACCAAATGCAAACTTAAACATAGCGAGAGAAACAAAGGAAAAAATAAAAATAAACATCTAAGATTTGTAAACGTAAGATCCGAACCCATCCAAGAGAATGTTCCCGATGCCAAAAGCCAAGTAAGCATTCGAGGCTGCTACCTTAATCTGGTTCTTGTTGAGAAGAAAGTCGTCCCAATAGTTATAGACGGCGCTTGCTGGTTTCTCGGTCCAAACAATATTACCGATCAGAAACTTTATATCAGCCGACTTACTAGATAGGTTCCACGTGGCGGGTCCGACCTCAACAGCATTCTTGCAGGTCAAGCCAAACTCGCTCTCCAGCTTCGTGAGAGTCTTGTTTATGCCAATGCCTACAAAGGTGAAATCGGGTAGATTTAAGAAATTAAAGAGAGAGAGGGGAAGATCTCCATCTTCATCTTCATCTTCAGCTTCATCTTCATTAGAGGGAAGTTGAACTATTATGCAATTGTCTCCATCGCAGAGCTGGAGCAAGGCGGTTTTATTTTGCTTTCTTCCCTTTTGCGCCCGTTCGGTGTCAAGACCAATGATCTTCTTCCTGTTGTTTTTGTTGGACAAGAATGTTTTAACAAGACAGTTGATGTCGCTCTCTTTCTCAGTTATGGTCGTTTGGATGCTAGCTGATCCGATTTTCACAACCGACGTAGACATCTTTGGAGGATGGAGGGAGGTATTATGAAGAGATGAAAGAGAATGGAGCATATAAGTAGTTACGTTGTCTTTATATAAACGTAATAGGAATTGCAAAAGCCGCATCATTTGTAGTGGAAAACGAAGAGTCTAAAATTAATTGCATTTATAAGATGATAGCTGTCTCGACCATTAAGATTCAGGAGGCATTAGTATTTGTTATTGTGATATTAAATTATCATTAACAATTTCTTCATGGCCTGACTATCAGATATTATAGTCTGGTTTAGGAATGAATTTTGGTTTAGTGAACCGGTTTGTACCGGATAGTTTATGATTGTGTATATAAACAAATTGTACAGCTTCATTTTACGATGAACAGAAACATTATTAAGATTTCCAAATCCTCTCTTCGTCTTCTTCACGAGAGTCTCGTTTCTGTTCAACCTCAAATCTCAAATCTACTAACATGGTATCAGAGCCATCAAGCTCAAATCTTTGTTAATTCTTCTTCTATTCACCAATTCTGAGCTGTCTTCGGTTGCGATCCGTTGTTTCAAGCTTCCATGGTGTCTCTGTCGAAGATTTCGTTTCAATCGACTGGATCCAATGCTACAGCACCGCCAGCTCCGATCGATGATCTTCCGGCGTTCACAGGTCCGGGTAATCGAGTTATGCGAGTTCTCGTTGGTGCAAATTCTCTGGATTCGGTCCATTCATCGTTCTTCACGCGTCACTCGTCTGGATCCACCGCTTCGATCAGTTCTTATGCGATATCTCCTCCAGTTTCTGGTCATCAGTCTTCTGGAGCCTCGCGATTTATCGTTTATGCGGAATATCTGGTTTCAGTCCATACGCTTTCCTTCATACATTCATCCGCGCGTCACTCGTCTGGATCCACCGCCTCGATCAGTTTTTCTGCGTTATCTCCTCCAGTTCATCAGTTTTCTGGAGCCTCGCGATCTGTCGATTATGCGGAATCTCTGGTTTCAGTCCATACGCCTTTCACTGAATCCGTTGTGCGATTTCAGTCAATTTCTTCGGATATCATGTCGATTCCGTTGATTTCTCTAGGTTGTTCCGCCGATCGTTCTACAGCTGCTTCAATAGTGATTGCTCACAAGGCTGGGCGTTGCGCTGGTAAAGCAGGCTTGTATGCTTGGAACTCTTTCATTCCTGAAGATTTTTCTTCAGATTTAGTTGATTTTGTGATGGACTCGTATTCATCGTTTCCTGGTTTGGTTGAGCTCATTGTTCCACCAGGAGTAATTCTTCCATACGGTTCTCTATCAAGACCACCGGATAATTGTATATGGTATGCGGATTTCTCCTTCCTCACTATAGATATAGATTCTGGAATGATCTTAGATGGTGATGTTATTGTTGAGTTCTGGCATTTGGAACGTAGATATGCTCATAGAGAGGGGGAGCTTCGGTTAGAACATTTTAGGCAGAATCATACTTGCGGTGTTGATGTTCAATGCTTAGATCTCGCTGCAGTTTGTATGATATATGTGATGGATCTTCCTGTGCTATGTCACGTTGCTGCGAGAGTACTTCAGTCCAGTTCTCATGCTGCAACAGTTGATTTCTGGCTGATGTATAGAAAGATGATTGCTGGTTCTAGAACTGCATATGTGGTTGCTTACAAACTGTGGAAGGTTTTGGAAGGTAGTTTTAGGCATCACAATGTTTCTAGACAGGGGGAGCAATGGTTAACAAATCTTACTCAGAATTCTGATTGTGATGTTGCTAGAAGATGTTTAGGAATCTGTGCAGATGATTTCTATGCATCTCTGCGTTTAGTCTTCCTGTTTTGTGAAGATGGCATATTGATGATGTTGCACAAGCCAGTGTTCAAACCACCTGCTAGTCGCAAGGAGTTTTTGCTTTCAACTCCAGTTTGCAAACTTCTGAAGTCTTTATCTGAAGCTGCGAGGTTTATATTGGAGGTCTTAGTCTCTTTTGAGCTGCTGTTGCAAAAGATTTTGCCTCAAGTTCTTCTACAAAGGCAGAGTTTATACTATGGCTTTCTTGACCATATGCTTATGACTCGTTCTGGTTGGTTCATGTCCATACTTGAATTCTTTTACTGTTCATTGCCAAGACCACCAGAAGAACATCGTGCTTTCACCTCAAATTCACATTGAGTTCTCAAGATCAGAAGTATTCTTATGTCCAAGATGCAAGTCCATGTCATGACTTCCATCTTGAGGGGGAGTATTAAATATGATAGTTTGGTTTATACCTTAGATTTTGATTTAGTAGAAACCGGTCTATACCGGATAGATTGCAATTGTATATAAACACATTGTACATCGATATTTACGTTTAGAATGAGAAAATTATATTTTCCCAGAAATCGTGTTCTTCGTTTTCTCTCATTCTCAATATCGTAACATTACTCACCTCATCACTAACCAACAACAACATTGTAACATGTCCGGGAAGATCATCGCCGTTGGATGGATCAGATCGCTTCATGGGACTACTTCCCTTTTTGTATCAACGACGGTCAACATCTTCATCATCACTACGACACAAGTCAAAGAGAAGAGGAGATTAGAAACCTTACTCAAAGTACCACAAGAAAGACACGACTGACTGTGGAAGCTGTGTATACTCGTCGTCAAAAGCTTCGATTGCGAGAAGACATTGGAGATCAGCTGAAGATGCTAAGCTCAAAGAACTATTCGCTGTCTATATATGGTCCACAAAACTGGAACGTCATTGCCGAAAAGCTCCAAGGAAGATCCGGTAAGTAAATACTTTCGCTTGATTTTTCAAGATTCAAGGTTCTTGAATCTTGATATTTTGGGTGTTAATGTTGAGTCTGGGAAAAGTTGTAGGCTTCGATGGTTTAACCAACTAGACCGTAGGATAAACAGAAGAGCATTCACAGAAGAAGAAGAAGAGAGGCTAATGCAAGCTCATAGGCTTTATGGTAACACAAATGGGCGATGATAGCAAGGCTTTTCCCTGGAAGGACTAATAATTATGTGAAGAACCATTGGCATGTCATAACGGCTCGCAAGTTTGGAGAACAATCTGATACGTTGGGTCAGATGAGTGGCTTTAACCCTTGGTATTATCTGATAATAAGTGCTGTAAAAGGGTCTTACTTTATTTACGTTTTACCTTATAACTGTGAGAAGGGGATTAGGTTATGAGGCTTAAGACTATATATAGAAAGGGGAGGCCATAGGAGTGGGTATCACGGATTTGAATGATCAATCATGTTCAGGGGGTGGTGAGAGATACCATTAAGTTCTCTCAAGTTCTGTAACACCATTATCATCAATAAAACCATGGACTCTCAGTTAATCTCTTTGTTCCAATACGCTACGCGTATCACAATCTTCTGTCTACCACAGGAGAAAGACGATGCTTTCCTCTTAATCCAAATCCTCACGGTTTCAACGTTTTTGAGCCTACTAGCCTTGATCCACCCTTGTTAGTAATGATCAGAACCAGCTTATGTTGCGAGTTCCTTGCTTCTCAGGTTTGAGACTGTTTGTTTCCTTAATTTGGTTCGGTTTTATAAAATCTCTTATCATCAGGAAGTGCTTCTTTTTTTTTTTCTTTTTCTTTTTTTTTTTTTTTTT
>JAHZTW010000008.1:132295-244843 GCA_020283515.1 Alliaria petiolata | reverse complement strand
TTTAGATTTACTCGTTTTCGACCAGGTGATCCTGAGAATGTGGTATACCATGGGGATGCAGTGCCCGATGGGGCGGTGAACTTTAACAACGTAGAATATATAGTTCGCGTTGGTTGGGTTACTTATGCTGAGGAAGTGCATATATGGAATCCTAGAACAGGTAAGCGTACAGATTTTAATAGATGGTTTCTCCTTTAGCATCGATACACGTAACCTTTCAAGTTACAGTCATGGGATCTGCTTCTTTCTTGCTCCCGTGGGAATCCAACTCCCTGTGAACTCAGCTGGTGGTTTCTTGGGTCTTTTCACTCGAGTCGGTGATTTCACGTCCTCGTTTCCGCTGGTTCATGTCGAATTTGACTCATTCAATAACCAAGAATGGGACCCTACGACTGTTGGATCTCATGTGGGAATCAATAGTAACTCGCTTGTTTCGTCTAACTTCGCCTCTTGGAATGCAAGCTCGCATAGCCAAGATATTTCTCATGCACATATCTCATATGACTCTGTTGCTAAGAACTTGAGCGTGTCTTGGTCTTATGAACTGACCTCTGATCCTCGGGAGAGTTTAGGCGTTTCTTACATCATTGATCTTGCAAAGGTTCTGCCACCGCAAGCCACCGTCGAGTTTTCAGCTGCTACTGGAGCATACACAGAGGGACATAGACTTTTATCATGGGATTTCAGCTCAAGTTTGGATGTTGAGAAAGCCTCTATGAGGAGAGGACTGATAGTTGGCATATCGGTCTTTGGGTTTGTTTTTCTGGCCTCGTTGGTCACAGCCATTGTGGTGGTTTGGTTACAGAAGCAAAGAAAGAGGAAAGCAAGAGAGATAAAAGACTTGATATTATAAGAATATTGTAGAAGATGATTATTATTGATAACAGAGATCGGGTTATATACACACAGTGAACAACTAAGAGATCGTGGTAGAGTTAATGTACAATATATACTTAACATAAACATCCCTATAATTGATAGAATCAAGGATCTCATAATTGATATGATTAGATCCTCATTACGCCCCCGCAAGATGGAGGCGATGTCGAGACTCCAATCTTGGACGTTAAGCCATTGAAACTGATCCGAGGGAGCGGTTTTGTCAGTGCATCAGCTAGCTGATCTTTTGTGGATACATGAACCACACGAAGACTACCTGATTGGACTTGGTTCCGAACGTAGTGATAATCGATGGCCAAATGCTTCATCCGTGAGTGGAAAACAGGATTTGCACATAAGTAGGTAGCCCCAATATTATCACAGTAAATTACAGGCGCAGCAGGGATTTGGATACCAAGTTCATCAAGTAATGAACAGATCCAATTCACTTCAGAGGATGCATTGGCGACTGACCTGTATTCTGCTTCAGTGGAGGAACGAGCCACACTGCGTTGTTTCTTCGAAGACCAAGAAATGGGATTATGTCCCATGTAGACAATGTAAGCATTGGTTGATACAAAGTCATCGGTGTCTCCTTCCCAATCTGAATCAGAGTAAGCATGTAAAGTTAACGGATTATCTTTTCGAAGAAAGATACCATGAGCTGGCGTTCCAGCAAGATAGCGTAGAACTCTTTTGACAGCCTGCCAATGGTCGCTTGTGGGTTTGTGCATGAATTGGGACAAACGATTAACAGCATAAGAAATATCAGGACGAGTGAAGGCGAGATATTGCAGACCACCCACTACACTTCTATATTCCGTTGGATCTGAGAGATTGTTGCCGGAGTGAAGAGATAGTTTAGGGGTTGTCGCCATTGGTGTACTTGCTGGTTTGGCAGTGAGCATGTCAGTGCGAGTTAGGAGATCAAGAATATAACGCCTTTGACACAAATGAAGACCAGAAGCAACACGTTTAGCTTCAATACCCAAGAAATAAGACAATTCCTCATGATCTTTCACGGAAAACCGTGTTGCAAGGGAATGTAGTGTTTGTTGGAGCAAAGAGTTGTCATTTCCAGTGACCAGTATATCATCCACATAAATGAGCATATAGACCACAGAGCTTCCTTTCTTCAGGATAAAAAGTGATGTGTCTGCAACAGAATTTAGAAAACCAACATCAAGTAGATAGTGTTTGAGTTCTAAATACCAGGCTCTTGGTGCTTGTTTAAGACCGTATATAGCTTTGCGTAGCCGACACACGTAGTCCAGATTGTCTGAATCGATGAACCCAGGTGGCTGCGTCATATAGACTTCCTCTGTTAATGTCCCTTGAAGGAACGCGTTATTGACATCTAACTGACGGATCGGCCACGAACGAGCTACAGCAACATCGAGAACCAAGCGAATTGTAGTAGTCTTGATTACCGGACTGAACGTCTCAGAGTAATCAATTCCAGGTTGTTGATTGTATCCTTTGGCGACGAGACGAGCCTTGTGACGACTGACCGTACCATCCGGATTATGTTTGGTGGTGAAGACCCAGCGACAACCGACAATGTTGATTGGTTTATTGGGTCGCGGAACAAGATCCCAAGAGTGATTTTGAAGTTGAGCGTTGATTTCTGCGTGAGCAGCTTTACTCCAGCGTTCATCTTGGAGCGCTTGTCGTACCGTTTTTGGTTCAGATTGTGCAAGAGAAACAGCGAGGAGATATTTCTTGTTGGGTTTGACAATTCCATTTTTTGCACGCGTAGACATAGTATATTGAGAAGGTGGGCGAGGTGGTGGTGGTTGGCGTTGTGGAGGAACAAATGGTATTGTCGAGGAAGACGGAGTGATGGATGGATTATTTCGTGGTTGGGTTTGTTGTTGGGCCAAAGAGACATCTTGATTTGGGCCTGTGTCTATTTGGTGATTGGGCGAATTTTGAGCTGCAGGAATATAGGATTCATTTGTGGCGATGGTTTGGGCTTCAGGGATGGTTGTGGAATTTGAGGTGGTTGGCTGGGCCGTGGGCGGCGGCCCATTTTGTTGTGGAGCAGTGGGCTCAGAGTGTGAGGACGGAGAAGGAGAGAGGGTGTTAGGAGGTAATACCTGTGTCGGGTAAGTGACGATCGGCGGAGCAAGTAGCGGAGTTGAGCTGTGAAGGTCTGAGCACGGGGTAGCCTGCGAAAGAGATGGACGAGCAAGTGGAGTGACATAGATCGGGATGGAGGATTCCATTAGAATAACCGTCGAGGAGTCAATATTAGACATGACAATTGCAGATTTCAATTGTGCAAAAGGGAAACTGTACTCATCAAATTGGACATGTCTTGATGTATAGAGACGTCCCGACGGAATATGCAAGCAGAGATACGCACTCTGTGTGGGCGAATAGCCCATAAAAGCACATTGTAAAGATCGATCTTGAAGCTTATGGCGATTGTAGGGGCGTAGCCAGGGAGGGGTAACAGGAGCAGCCGAACACGCGAAGCTTGCTATAGTTTGGGTTTGTTCCGAACAGCTTCTGGAACGGAGATTGAAGAGATAAGACCGGCGTAGGAAGACGATTAATAAGGTACACAGCAACGGCAAAGGCGAAAGGCCAGTACGTCTTGGGAATCGAGGCTTGAGAGAGAAGCGCAAGACCAGTTTCAACAATATGTCTGTGTTTCCTTTCTGATATACCGTTGTGCTCAGGAGTGTGAGGAGGCGATGTCAGATGTGAAATCCCATTCGCAGCAAGAAATTCACGGAGAGCAACAAATTCACCACCATTATCAGTATAAAAGGTTCCAATTTTGGTTTGAAAACGGTTCTCTACTAATGCTTTGAAGGCCACAAAGGTTTCTTTGACATGAGATTTTTGTTTGAGAGGATATAGCCAGGTATATCGTGTGTAATGGTCTACTAGAACAAGATAGTATTTGAAGCTGTCTTCGGACAGAATAGGGGAACTCCAAACATCGGAGAAGATGTATTCTAGTGGTCTAGTAGAGAGAATGGTGGATTGAGAAAAAGGGAGTTTGTGGCTTTTATTGATTTGGCAATCCGGGCAAAACAACTGTTTTTGAGATGAAGTAGAGATAGGTAAAGCAAAAGTAGAGACAACGTTATTCAAAATAGAGATAGATGGGTGACCCAAGCGCATGTGCCATTTGACCGTTGTAGTTTTCGGACTTGGAAACGCAGCCAAAACAGCAGGTTGATTCTCTGTCACAGGCCACTCATACAGCTCATCTTTAGTGCATCCTTGGAGTAACAGGCCCCCCGTGCTGAGATCCTTCACCTGAAAGGATGTCGGAAAGAATTCGACAGAGACACGATTAGTGTTGCACAAGCGGTAGACGGAGATCAGATTTTTATGGATATTGGGAATGCATAAGACTTTCTGTAAACCCAAAGGACGAGTAAGAGAGGGAAGAGATTTAAAACCCGTATGTGTAATAGGTATGCCTGAGCCATCGGCAATCATGACATCATCACCTCCATTGTATGATTGATGGAGCGAGAGATTGTTGAGATCTGACGTAATATGGTGGGTGGCTCCATTGTCGAGGATCCAGTTATTGGCAGCGTATGGAGAGTTGACAGCCAGATTTGCCCGTGGCTGCCAAGGTGTGAAAGGTGTAGGTTGGGATTGAGGAGCCATGGACTGGAACGCCTGAAGCTGAGGGCATCTCTTAGCACTATGTCCTTGAATGCTACAGATCTGGCAGCGACCAAGATATGGACGTGGAGTACGAGAATCAGATTTGTTTTGCTGTGGCCAAGACGACTGCGAAGAAGGTTGCCAATTCGAGTTAGACTGACCATTGTTGTAGCTTCTGGGTCGATTTTGATTTCTGGAGTTGTAGTTGTTGTTGCGCTGGTGCACCGCGTTTGCTGTGACAGGAGTGGAAGCGAGAAGTGGTGGGGCCGAGAGAAGCTTGGCTTCGTGATTGAGGAGACGTTCATGAAGTTCAGTGATGGATGGAGGAGAATCGCGACCTTCAATCTGGTCGACAACGGACTTGTAATCCTCTGGTAGACCTTCAAGGATGAGATCAATTTGATCTTCATGATCAACCGCTTTTCCAAGGATAGCCAGCTGATCGAGACGTGTGGTAAGTCCTTGAAGGTATACATCAATAGTCTTGTCTTCCTTCTTCCACTGTTTGAGTTGAGTTTTAAGTTGTTTGATGTGGCCACGGCTGGGTTTGGCATAGGTAGAGGCAAGTGTGCTCCAGACCTCTGAGACAGTGGTAGCACGAGACACAATTAGCTGGAGAGTGGAAGAGATCGCACCAATAAGCGAACTATATATTAACTTATCTTGGCGTTTCCAGTAGGTGTACTCAGGATTGACGGAGATCTGATCCGCAATGGTGAGAGTAGGAGGAGGGACCACAAGAGATCCATCGAGATGACTGGCAAGATCATACCCATCAAGGAGAGCATGAACTTGAAGACTCCACATGAGGTAATTTGTTGGAGTGAGTTTTGAAACATGGGTCATGTTGATTGTGTGAAGGGTTTGAGTGTTTGTGTAGATGTTATCGGAGATGGGAGTAGGAGATGGAATGTCGGAAGGCATGATTTCTGTGTATTGGGAGGGAAAAAAAAATTTAGGTCTTTTGAATCGATGCTCTTGATACCATATAAGAATATTGTAGAAGATTATTATTATTGATAACAGAGATCGGGTTATATACACACAGTGAACAACTAAGAGATCATGGTAGAGTTAATGTACAATATATACTTAACATAAACATCCATATAATTGATAGAATCAAGGATCTCATAATTGATATGATTAGATCCTCATTAGATATTGTTAAACGAAGACCTTGACCGGGAAGCAGGACCACGGAGGTTTGTTTATAAGGATCTTGTGTTAGCAACCAACAGATTCTCAGCCCAGAGGAAACTTGGCGAAGGAGGGTTTGGAGCAGTTTACAGAGGATACTTGAACGAAATGGATATGATGGTTGCAGTGAAGAAATTATTTGGTGGTTCCAGGCAGGGGAAGAAAGAGTTTGTAACCGAAGTTAAGATCATCAGCAAATTGAGACACCGAAACCTGGTTCAGCTCATTGGTTGGTGTAACGAAAAAGATGAGTATTTGCTGATATACGAGTTCATGCCAAATGGTAGCCTGGACACACACCTCTTTGGGAAAAGAACACATCTCTCTTGGGACATAAGGTACAAGATAGCTCTCGGTCTAGCCTCTGCTCTGCTTTATCTTCACGAGGAGGGAGAAAGGTGCGTATTGCACAGGGACGTCAAGGCAAGAAATATCATGTTGGACACCAATTTCAATGTAAAGTTAGGTGACTTTGGGCTGGAACGATTGATGGACCATGAGCTGGGTTCCCATACAACAGGATTGGCAGGAACTTTTGGATACATGGCTCCTGAATACGTGATGGATGGAAGGGCAAGCAAAGAATCTGACATCTATAGCTTTGGAATTGTTATACTAGAGATTGTCACGGGAAGAAAATCGGTCAGTCACTCGCAAGGAAATACAGAGGCTGAAGCTGAGACTGAGACGAGTCTTGTGGAGAGAGTGTGGGATCTGTATGGAAGACAGGAAGTTATGTCAGCGACTGACAAGAAACTCGGTGATGATTTCCATAGTGAACAAGCCGAATGCTTGCTGGTAGTTGGGTTATGGTGTGGTCATCCTGATAGAAACTCAAGACCGTCTATAAAACAAGCGATTCAAGTCATGAACATGGAGTCACCATTGCCTGAGCTTCCGTCGAAGATGCCATCTGCTACGTTTCACATCTCACTTTCTTCTTCTTCTCTCTTAGTTAGCTCAAGCAGAGTTTCAGTCACGTCCTCAAGCAATCAAGTTGGCCTTGGCAGTTCTGCCACTTTGTAATCCTAGATCATAGAATGATCATAGACTTGTAAGAATGAGAAGAGAGATCTTTGTGTGTGTGTGTGTGTTGTGTTGTGTGTCTGGACATGTGTTAAGACAGATGAATCATGTGGTCTGGTTTTGGTTGATAAATAAACCGCTGGTCTTAAGCCAGAACTTGTGGTCCACAAACTCTGCTTATTTTTCTCCGTAATGAAAGAATTGGTCACGGCGAGTTCATTTGAATTACGGAAGTTAACAGTCAACATATATATTTATTGGTAAACTGTAACATTTTCTATGTTTTAGTTCAAATGTTGTCTTAACGTATGATTCTCAAAGTGTAACTCTCGCAAATACATTTGACGTTTTCATTCTCATCTTTACATATAAATTGTTTGTTTTCTTTTGTCACCTAAAACCATCCCAAATAAGCAATTGACTCTCTCCTATATAGAAAAGAAAAGAAGAAATATTGACCATGGAAGGTAGGAGGATCCAAGCTCTTCTCTCCACAATTCTAGTTGTGGCATTGTGTGCCACTACTTTTGTGAAACCGGGGCTAGCTCAACTTCCTACCATTCCTGGCTCTCCCATCGATCTCACAAAATGTTGGTCATCGCTCTTCAACGTTCAAGGATGTGTAATGGAAATCTTCAAAATTGTTCTCACGGGTAAGTTTGAAAATGTTGGAGCTAAGTGCTGCAAAGCGTTTATGGAAGTGGATGCAAAGTGTTGGCCACAAATGTTTCCGTTGAATCCATTATTCCCTCCTATTCTCAAAGATGGTTGCTCTCGCATCAACATAGCTCCTCCCACACGCAAGTAGTGAAGTAGCTATGGTTTTTTTTATATATCAAAATGCATTAATTTAGTCTGTATTAATGAGATTGTATTCAAGAGTTTGTCATGGAAGATATTCACATGGTTTGGTTGTTTTAAATTCTTGGTTTTATCACCTACGTACGTACGGTCATATATGAATTTTAAGTTTAGCTACAAATAAGACAAATCAGAGAGAAGTTTTCCATCAACTTAAAACAACATGAGGACTATCAAAATAGTAAGAATTCTCTTATGTCGTCAAAATTGTTTGACCGGTTATCAAAATAGTAAGTTAAACCAGTAAAATAATCAAAATGATATACAAAAGATCAAAGCAGTACAAAATGTTCTTCAAAATATTTTTTTTAGTGTATATACATTTTTCATACTTCAAAAAAAAAAAAAAATCAGTTTCGCTTAACATATTCGTTTGTCGTTTTTTCTTACCACCAAAAAAAACGTACTACTTTAAACACTAATCAAATCCAATATTTCAAAGTACAAAATCAGATTAACAAAATAAATTACTGCACGAAAAAAGAAATAGAAAAATACTATTAGAAAAATGAAAAGAAAAGTGGGCAAATGGGTAATTTATTTACCTTCTCCTTTTTGGTCTGAAGAAGATTCAGAAGGTGGTGGAACTTGGAAGTGGTCTTTGTATGTACTTTTGTAAGTTTTGGTTCCTACCTGCAGAGAGATATATATGCACGCTCTCTACTCTTAACCACCGCAAAGACGCACGTGACAGTGACTCTCCCCATTTTTGCATATCTCATCCTCTAACTTCCATTTTCTTTTAGTACCAAATTTTGTATATACATGTACGTGCGTGCGTGCATACGTATACATCATCTGATCTGATCAACGCTGTGTAATGAGTGACATATAGGAAATGTTCATGATGATCTAAGGGATTAGGAAATGATAGGTTATTATTTAAAACCAAATTATTAAAAGCTTGAGAGATTAGAGGTTGAGAGCTAGAGAATTTTTTTTTTGTTATAAAAACCAATTAAAAGGACTTTTTTTTTTCTTTGTTAAGAAACTTACAGATTTTGTTGCTTTTATATTTAAAATTGTTGCAAAAAGCTAAAAGAACTCACGTCACGCACATACACCTAAGAAAGTTGTGTTGTTGCCTTGTTGGTAATAAACACAGCATCTCATAAGAGCATGTCTCCTCTTGCTGTTTACGAATTAAATTTTACACGTCAACCCATTTTGTTCCAACTTACAATATTGAATCTTTTAATTCGTTCACTCTTTTCTCACTTTTACAAAAGGTATATTGGTAATCAGATCCGTACAAATAGCTGGTGCATTTCGACAATACTGAAATCTTTAATTATTCTTTTAAGTATTCTTATAACACATAAGGGTTGTTTGGTGAATAACCAAAAAAAAAAAAAAATTAAGAGAATAATCAAAATTTTAGAGAGAGATAGGAAGAGGTAGAGAGAGAAAATGGTTAGATTGTAGGTTTTGTTTTATTTTTTGGTTATTGAGAAAAAAATCTCATAAGATAATTATACATCCGATATTAAAATTTTCACAAAACTTTCAAATTGTTTTGCATAGTAAAAATTTGACTTGGTGTAGTTTCCATTTATAATTAACCGTTGATTATGGATCCACTAATTAAGTTGCATCTCTAGTCAATTATTGCTTCTTTCTTGCTTTTCTCTCTTTGTTTATATTAAAAATTTAAAACAAAAATAAATCAAAGTCCGTAACCTAGAAAAAGCATGATTATGAAATTTGAAGAAAAGCAATTAGTGAAATCAAAAGTGATAGATATTTACGACTATTGCGGCTTTATAAAACAATAATAGGTGTCCGACGATTAGATACAATGGATTAGTTCACAATGGGTCATTTCGCTATTGATTTTATATAGTTCGGTGACTTAGGTCTAAGAATTATTTTTTACGATTGAGGACGTCTCAGACCGTCTCGAGAATTAAGACTTGCTTTGGTCAGAATAAATGGATTACACTATATGCATATATATAAAACACACAATAAGATACGATGTAGGACCCACCATAGATACGGTCGTGGGAGGAGTTAGATCGGGGCCTGGGCCGGTCAATGCGGAGCCTAGTTGTTGAATGTTCACATCTGTTGTTTTCAGTTCCTCCTCACACGACGCGCTCTAACCTCTGTACGCGCCCAAGTGCTTGCCTCTCTGATTTATAGGATGACAAACTTATTTTCACATTTCTTTTTCATTGTTCTTGTCTCCCAAAGATGCCATGTCAATAATGATGTAACTAGAATATATAGAGCAAATCATTCGATATAGCCCTAGATAGATATGATAGAAAAATAGAAATAGTGATTTGAAAGATATATTATGATGTATAATTTGGTCTTAGCTGGTGGTTATGTTGTTTTTTTTTCAATCACACAGTTAGTTACTAGTCTTTCAATCTGATGGATGTGGAAGAAAAATTAGAAAAACTATCACGTAGCACATTAGATTCGTCGAACAAAGAAGAAAAAGTAGATCACTCAACATGGGATTGCGAATCTGCGATAATTGTGATTAGCTTATGGCAATATGTTTAGAAACCTATAAGTAATTAATATCTAAGGGTATCTCTAACTTCATCTTCAAACACAACACCAAATATTATATTATTAAATTAAACATTCTTTTTATTTTTGATAGTTTTGATAAATACTAATTATTCTTATAACTATTAATTCTAAGTTAAACATAAGTTTATATCATTAAAAGTTATTTTGTTGCATTTAAGTTTTTATGTTTGTTTGGTTTTAGTTTTGCAATTTTATGTTTTAATTGAATTTTAAAATATATTTTTAATCTCAATTCATTTGCATATTACTTGCACAAAGTTAATTTGCATATTAATTAGATACTTTTTACAAATTTAAAATTTCATATTAATTAAAACTTCATATTATCAAAAATAAACATAAAAATAATTATAGTGTATTTATTTGTTAATTACAAAATTTAATCAATTAATAAATAACATTTTAAACATATTATTAAAAAAATAGTATTTTATGTTTTAGTGTTAGCTACAGCAGAATACCAAATATGGTGTGGTGCTACCGTGCTATAGCAAAAACACTAAAATTAAAGTTTTGGTGTAAATTTTATTGTTACGTACGTTGGAGAACATTTTGCATTATATTTGATGTTACAGTGTTATAGTGTTATGTTGGAGAAGTCCTAATATAAAATACTAGGTGATAACCTGCGCCCTGCGCAGGATCTTTAAATCATATAAATAATTTTAATAAAAATGATTTTGAAATTGTTTAAAATAAAAATAATTTAATCAGTTATATATATATATGAATAATATGTATGAAACGCTATTAAATCAATCTTTTTACTTTTACAGTTTTTTTTATCATTTATATTCTTTTTATAATGATATTTTGAACCATCTACACATCCTCATTTCCAATGTATGACATTTTAACAAATATGATATCTTTTTGATAAGAAATAGAAAAAAAGAGATTATATATCTTCATAAATTAAATGTTGTTTCTTCATAAAGAAAGAAAATATTTATAATATTATTTGTTTTTACCGTATTTAACTATTTTTAATATTTTGACTTTTTGATATAATATTTTAACTTGTTATCAAGTTTAAATATTTATATTATTTGGTTAATTTATATGGTTCTATTAACAAACCATATTAATCCAAAAAAATATTTATAAATATGGATGACTATTAAATCAAGCTATTTTCTTATACAGTTTTTTTTATCATTTATGTTCTTTTTATAATGATCTTTGAACCATATACACATCCTCATTTCCAATGTGAGACTTTTTAAAACATATTCATATTTATTTATCATTTGAGTAATTTATATTCATTTTAAAAAATTCTTATTATAACACATGTGTAAAAAAAATCTATATATTTTTTACTATATGGATGTTGTAATGATTTGTTTCCTTACAAAACTAAGTTTAAACAAAAATAAGAGAAGAAAATAGTGTTTAAAAAATTAATTAGTATATATAATTTTGGTAAGAAATAGAAAAAAAAGAATATCTTCATAAATTAAATGTCGTATGTATAAATAAATGATATAAACTATTGTCTAACCAAATTAATGTGAGTCGCATAACATGTAATTAATCTAGTAACATAAGTCCATTTTTGTATGTTTATTGAGAATGATTCTGGTGATGACACATCAGCAAAATGACACCATTGTAAATAATATACAAAATTAAGGTTTCTCTAAAAATGTTTCTCAATTAATATATAGGGGATATGTTTTAATTTGTTATAATTTTCTAATTTTTTTTATTGAAATCACACATATCTAAGTCTTTTTTATTGTTAACATATTTTTCCGCATAAGCAAAAAATAGTATTGTGTATATAATAAATTGTGTATAAATTATATTTCATTATATCATAAATCATCACATAGCAGAAAATTCGATTTTAAAGAATCCAAAAATTAAAACATAATTTTCTGGGTATATTAAAAGTAGTTAAAAGTAATAAATGGTTAAAGGCATATAATGTAATTAATCTAATCAAAAAAGGAAATTTGTATTAAAATAATGAGAGAATAAATGTGGTGGTGACACATCAGCAAAATGGCACCACTGTAAATAGTTCAAAAAGTAAGCTTACTCTCTAAAAATGTTTCTCAATTAATATATAGGGGATTTGATATAAATCTAGGTTATAATTTTCATAAACGCCGTAACAGTGAAATATTTTTTTGGTTTTAAACAGTGAAATATTGTATACCAATTACTTAAAAACATATTTATCCAGTTTGTTTGCATATAACCATTCTAAATCATCTCCTCAATAATGTTTTCGTAGAGTTTTAAATTCTCAAAATATAAGTTTCCTAAGAGCATCTCCAACGCAGATTTTGGAGAGAGTTTCTAAAGAATAAAAAAAATGAAAACAATAAAAAAGCAAGAGAGAGAATTAAAACCGGTTCTGAAAAGAGGATTTTAAGAAACTGTCTCTCATACTCTTATGCTACGTGTCATTATATAAATGGTTTATCTTTCTTTTTGAAATTAAAAATTAATTATTTTTATTAGTTATATTTAAATAATAATATTTAATTGGTAAGAGCCTCATGTATATTAGCGTTGGAGATGGACTAAGCTTCGAACTTCGTTTTCAGTAAATAATTGTATTGAAAGGATGTGTGCGTGAGATGGCGCGTGGTTTGCGAGAGAGGACGTGAAGAGTGTCGCAGGCGGAGAAAGCACAGTCCCGCGATTCGTGCGGTTCGCTTTCCTCACGATAAGTGACGCACCGACTCACACTGCTTACGGCACGTGCGCACGTGACCCCCCTCCCTTTTGCTCTCATCCTCCTTTTTCTGACTAATACTATTATTAATTATCTTCTTTATCTATAGACAGATCTCAGTGATTAGGTGGTCTATTTTTAAATTTGATAAAACATTATCTCTAATTTGTCTCTATACGTTAATTCTCCCTTGATTTTAATAAGATGTGGACTGCGTAAACTTTATTTATCACTAATTATAATATTTATTATTCCTTGTATACATAGTGTGTCAAATGGTCATATTATTGAACAGACCTTTTACTTTGGTAAATTAATATGCACTTACTTAATAATACCATTTCTTTTTGTAACAACATTATTGTATTCTCTTTATATATAAATCAAGATTTGTTTTCGACATTTTAACCAAATTTATTTTGTTAGTTGTAAACGTAAACTCTAATTGCAATAGATATCAGGGGATTAACCTTTAATTTGCAATTGTACTTTGCAAGATTCCTTTAGTTGTCAAAAAAAAAAACAAACATTGGTGGTGGTTTGAGTTTCGATGGATTAAGAAAGGAATGAGTGATCCATTAATCTAGAAAGGGGAATATGATTGGGTTGGGCTTCATGGATCTAATGGATTCAATTCTGTGAACGAAACCTAAAACCGGTTTTTAATAAAAGTGACACATGTCAGATAGTATAGTGCCACGTGGCAGCGTTTCAAAGCTGCTCTTGTAAAAAAACCTTACTTTATTATAATAGATAGATTGTACTTTGCAAAATTGTGATTTTATTGTTATCATGTAAACGCAAATTGCGTTTGAAACAATCGAATCCCAAATTTATCATCTATAAAACCAAATAGTATATCCATAAAAACAAAATAATTAAATTAACAAAAATGCGTTAAAAGTCATCTATAAAACTATTAGTTTGTTACACATTAATGAAGAACAACTCTACTAGTATAAATCTACGAAGCTAAGGTAATTTGTGAAAAGTAATAGAGTTGCGTTAATGTAATTCACGAAACGTAATGATGGATCATTGTTATAAACATATCAAATGATTAGACCTATAAAGACTTTAAAATGTTTGAAAAAACAAGCTACAAAAGATTCGATGAAGAACTAGAGCACTAGGATCGAAGACACGGAACACGACACAGTAACTTCCTAACTTCCTTAATCACCTAATTTGAAAACACTTTGTTTTTGTTGTTGACCAAAATTTGAAAACAACTTACTAACCTACCTGAATTCGAAATTATTTGGGAAAATAGTACGATATCTAAACAATCTGACATATTTAAATGTTCTAAATTCATGTTCCATGAAAAAAGTGTTCCATGAGTTTATAAATGCTTTTTAAATGCTTAATTTTTGAGATTAAGAAATCGTTTAGGCTCCTTTTAAATGTGTTAAACAAAGTTACACATTTTGTCTCTTATAATTTGGTTTTTTTTCTTTGTGGAATCCAACTCCGATTTGATGGGGTTCAGGTCTAAAACTTAAATAAGAGAAATTTCATATATGGTCCAGCTATTGGAAAGCAAAGCATGCCTTACGTAAGTGTGATGTGGCTTGGTCAGGAGACTGAATGAATATCCTCTTTTATATTTTGACGATGTGCAAAGTTGTTTGAAAGCTTTAAAATGCGGATTTTAAACAATATCTCGATGAAAACACAAACTGCTAAAGAAAAATACCGATAGCGAAGAGTTCCAAGGAACGAAATGAAAAGGTTATTTTTAATATTTTTTGACGTTTAAGTTAAAACTGAAACCACATGATCGGTACAAAAATTAGCGAAAAAGAGGAGATGAGGGTAACTTTTGGGTCGGATTCTAAAACAATCTTTGACCCAACTTGCTAACTTAACTACTAACTAGTATTATACATAAAACTAAATTTAGATTTTTCAATATTTTGTTCTTTTTTTTTTTTAAGTTAGCAGAAAAAAAGAGAGAATATTTTGTTCTTTTAAATTTTAACTTCTGCAATGAAACCATTGTGATGAGATGGAGATGACATGGTCCAACTTCATTTTCAAGACGATAAAAAACATAAAAAATTGTCGTGGGTCGTAATTTATGTGGAGGAAGAAGGGTGAAATAATAATTTAAAAGAGAGATGGTAGTGAGTGATGAGAGGGGAAAACAAAAACAGAACCACTTTTGTCATCCCTCAACACCTACATTTGTCTTGCTAGCCAGAAAGAAGATAATACTTGTCCCCACCATCTCAAATTTTCTATTTCTTCTATTTTCTGTTTTTTTTTTCATTGACAAATTTCACTCATGTCAAAAATAAAAACATAAGAAAATATTTAAACAAAGAGTAAAATTTCTGAACCAAGTCCAAACCAGTCTTAGAGTTTGTTAAAAAGTGAGAATTTTAGACGTCCTTGATTGATCATGAGTCTATGATATGTGTAATATAGTAGATGTGTCATTATTTTAGATTCAAATCCGTATAATAAATAAATATTCCCTCCTTTTTTTTTAATTGTAATTTTATGTTGTTTTTCTATTTTATCTTTTAATTAATATACTATTTTATTTGATATGATTAATTAATAAACTTAAAAAATAAAGTTAAACCTAGAAAATCTGTCATAAATCTATATTGAAATTCGAAAACTACAATTATTTGTAAAAAAAAATAAGTTTTAAACAACACTTAGAAAAACCAGAGAAAATAATATTTTTTTTAATGACTAACTATAATTGAATCGTAGAGAAACTACTTTAATTTATTAAGTTTGAACCATTGGAACACCATAAATTTATTAAGATACATAATTGTTGAAAAATTACTCATACACTAAGTTGTTATAAAACAAAGATATTTATTGGAAAAAAACGTGTTAAAAATAATTTTTTAAACGAAAACTTTAATAAATTTAGGTGGACTATTTATGTATGTAAGTCGATAAGGGCATGTGCATCGGAGACTTTAAAAGATCTAATAACATTATTAAAATAATAAATGTTAAGACTAAAGATCCAAAACTAATAAAAAGTGTCTAATATAGAATTTATTTTTAGGCTTTAGACATCTCTTCATAACTAAAATGTCTTAAAACATTAAATTTATTTAAATTTAATCAAAAAAATAATTTTTAGACAACTACTTTTCAAGTCTCCAATGCACATGCCGTGAGTGGAGATGACATTATGACAATCGTGATAACCTTAAAAAGAAATAATATTTACGGGTATTCCAATAAACAATTGATTTTTCTTATTATATATTCCCCTAAACGGCTAAACCCTAACTTGTCGCCGGGATTTCGATTAACATAATTCTGTTCACTAAAAGACTCGAAGCAAAAGAAACAGTAGTGAGAGAAAGTAAGAGAGAGATGAGACTCTGTGGTTGACAAACTCTTTTGCTCTCACAGAGAAAGATAACATCTTTTCTTTTCTTTTCTTTTCTTTACTTTTCAGTGGGTAGTTTTTAAAATATTTGGAAAAAGAGACTCTGTCTGAAGAAAGCTAAAGAGTTTAAAGACTCAAAGATTTGTTATGATTCTTGGCAAAAGAAACTTTGTCTTTGGAGAATTCTGAAGGGTTATGAAGTGAGAGAGAGACAGAGAGAGAAAGTGAGAGATAGAAAAAGAGAGAGAGAGAGAGAGAGAGTAGAGACATGGTGGGCTCAGGAAGTGTAGGAGGAGATAGAAGCAAAGATGCTGTAGGAATGATGGCACTTCACGAAGCACTTAGAAGCGTCTGTCTTAATTCCGACTGGATTTACTCTGTTTTCTGGACCATTCGTCCCCGACCGTACTACACACATCTCTCTCTCTCTCTCACTCTGTTCATCTAACTTTCTCTCTCTATCTCTGTTTCTTTATCTATTTTTGTTCCTCTTTTTGATTTCAGGAGGGTCCGTGGTGGTAATGGCTGCAAGGTTGGTGATGAAAGCGGCAGCTTGTGAGTTTCTCTCTTTCTATATTTCCTCTGCTTTTAGGACAAGAGACAGAAACAGAGCAGCTCTGTTTCGACACAAGATATCTTTTTTTTTTTTGTTTTCTGAAACAATTTGTTCTTTTGTGTGATTTTAATTTGAAGGATGTTGATGTGGGAAGATGGGTTTTGCGGAGGAGGAAGAAGTGAAGGTCTTTGTCGGGAACCAGACATTGAAGGTGAAGATCTTGTCAGAAAAGCTTTCAGCAAGATGTCCATTCAGTTATATAATTATGGAGAAGGGTGGGTACTGGGTAGGTGGTTTATATAAGTAATTACCAAGAAGATAATTAGATTATATAAACACACCCTAATCACTTTTAATAACTAGCAAAGCTTTGATTGATAGATATATATAATTTATACACTCAAAAAGTTATTATCATCTTGTGAATCTTTAATATGGTATCTGCAGATTGATGGGTAAAGTTGCTTCTGATAAATGTCACAAGTGGGTATTCAAAGAACCATCTGAATCTGAACCCAATCTTGCTAATTACTGGCAGAGTTCTTTTGATGCTGTACGTCTTCTCTCAATCTTCCACAGATCTTTGAATATCTTTTTTTTATGTTAGATGAGGAATTAATGATCTTGATGTTTACCTTACACTTTAGCTTTTTGGTTGTTCACAAATTTATTGCAGCTTCCTCCAGAATGGACCGACCAATTCGATTCAGGCATCCAGGTCAAACATCTTTTTTTACCTGTTTTGATTTTTCAAACTTTTGATTACTGTTTCTTGATCTTTACCTTGACACTGTTTAAAAAATTGACCAGACAATTGCTGTGATTCAAGCTGGACATGGTCTGTTACAGCTAGGTTCTTGCAAGATTGTGAGTTTTTTTTTTTTTTTCCTCTTACGTTTTCATATTAGCTCTTTGGCTGTACGTTGTGATCAAATCATTGTTTCACTCCACCAGATTCCAGAAGATCTTCATTTTGTGCTGAGGATGAGGCAAATGTTTGAATCAATCGGTTATCGATCCGGTTTTTACCTATCCCAGCTCTTTGCTTCAAACCGAACCACCACGGCGACTCCATCTTCGTCCTCGGTTCCAAGCCAGCAACCTCAGTCGTCTCAGGCTTTTAACTGGGGATCACACTCTCCATTGTTACCTTCCCCTAGTTTCCAAAACCAACTACCTGCATCAACAAGATTCGGTTTCCTTCAAGAAACCAACGCTCCTCCTCCTCCTCCTCCTCAGATGCTTCCTCCAATGGAAGAACACGAAGACGACATCAAATGGCCCACCGGTTTATCCCTGTTCAATGCACTGACTGGCCGTGCAGACGAAGCTAGTAGACTTCTGTTTAACCACGAGCAGAACCCGATGAATCTCGAAAACCAGAACGAGTTCTTGAGCCTTGAAAGTCATCATCATTCTAGTAAGTTTAGAAGAAGCTATACATTGCCAGCAAGAATGGACTCTTCGTCATCATCAACCTCGCTCGATCAGCAACCACTAGAGTTCAGGAACAACTCCGGTAACAATGCAGGAATGTTCCCTGACGTTATGGAGACGTTCTTGAGGTGATTGACAAGTTCAAGATTCAGGTTTAAAGACAGATGAAACTTCTCAAAAGATTAACGAAAAGCTAGTTTTTTTTTTGTTTAATCTGTTCCTGTTACTTCGTTTCTTTCTTACATCTCCTCCTTGTTGTTGTTGTTGTAACATATTGTCTGATTGTTTCTGCTATAACGTTGAACTCTTTTTAACATTTGAAGATACTTTTTAAGAGCACATTATTCGGTTTATTTGGTTTTTTAAGTCCTAAAACACAAAAGACACATTTGACCAAAAAAACACAAAAGACACATTTTTCTCATCTTTAAGACTGATTCGGCCCTTTAACAGTTCCTATCTCACCCACCGTCACATTCTCTTCATTCTCGTCCTCACCGCATGCAACCTCTGTTGCTGCTCCCTCCGTGGCTCGTTTCAACCCTTCTTTCGCAGTATCCGCTGCATAGCTCACTGAAACATCAGGAGCTTTAGCATCTGTACTTGTCCCCATCGCCTCTTGTCTCGCTTCGTTCATACTCGCAGATGACGTATCTGCTCCATCGCTTCCCTGTAGAGAGAATTTCCCTGAGTTACGATACAACAACTGCATAAAAAAAGCAAAAGAAAAGAACAAAATGTCTATGATTCCTCTCTTACTTGAGCAGCGAAGCAACGAGAGGATTGAAAAGTTTTGTTGTTGTAGTGTCTCGGCGATGCTCTGTAAATGTTCATGATTCCTCTCTTAGCAATAAACAAAGCCGCCATTTTTTTTTTGTTACACACATCACACAACACGACTCTGTGTTACATATAACCCCAACACAAGGGACTTGGATCCAGTTAGTGTCCAGAGGAAAAAACAGGTGGCTTGTCATGGTTTTTGCGACGTGTAAAGTCTGATTCTTTTGCTGTGTTTGTACGATGGATCAACAAAAGTTCATAGCTTTACATGTATACCCCAAGTTTCTCTAACCAAAACCAGTGATCTACACTCTCCATTTCATTCCAAAAACTAAGGAACTAAGGGATTTTCATTGTTGTTGAACAGACTCTATTGGAAAATCTTCAAGCCAAGCAACGACTTCTTCAATCAAAGGTCTCCTTCTAGGCTCATGATCAATGCATTTGCAAGCAATCTCCAACATCTCCAAAACCGCATTCTCGTTCACGTTGTTGTCGCGTATAGTTGCATCAATAAGTTCGGCTTCACGCTTCTCGGCCTTCATCTGAAACACCCGAGACACCAAATCTCTGCAGCTTTTCCCTTTACAGACTTCCACTGGTCTACGACCCGTAACAAGCTCCAAGAGCACAACGCCAAAACTGTAAACATCTCCTCTACAGGTCGCAATCAAAGACTGGCTATACTCTGGAGGAATATATCCCAATGTCCCCACCAAATCAGTCGTCACGTGAGTATCGTACGGTCTAAGCAGCCTCGCTAACCCGAAATCCGCAAGATGAGCTTCGAACTTCTCGTCTAACAGAATGTTGGACGACTTCACGTCTCTGTGGATAACATTCGGTTCACAGACTTTATGCAAGTAAGCAAGCCCACGCGCCGCGCCTTGAGCTATCTTCAACCTCACATCCCATTTGAGAGTCGTGTTCCCGTCTACACGCTCGTGCAGCCAATAGTCCAAGCTCCCGTTCTCCATAAACGAGTAGATAAGCAGCCTATCGTTCCCGTGCTTGCAGTAGCCTTGAAGAGAGACTAGATTCTTGTGCTCCGCTCGCGACAACGCCTCGACTTCCGCCTGGAACTCGCGTTCCATCTGCCCGCAGTCACCGGAAAGCCTCTTGACCGCTGCTTTCGAGCCATCGGGCAGATTCGCTTTGTACACTAGACCAAACCCACCACACCCTATGATGTTCGCCTGGCTGAAGTTGTTCGTCGATTTCAGCAGATCCGCTACACTCAGATCTTTGCATCCACAGCTATGGAAAAGCACGATCTTTGATGACCCGGGAGCTTTAGGAGCGTCGCTGATCGTTTCCTCATCAATGTCATTGATTCGATCATCAGCATCTTTTCTTGAAATCTTTAGTAGGATAACAGAGAGAAGCAGAGTAATCCCAACGGCGAGGCTTATGGTAAGTACGACAATGCTGCTTCTCCCGAATTTCCCGCCGTTGTTGTCACCACGCGAAGAAGCTTTCGGTGTCAGCATATTACTCATCAGAGCATCGCAAGGAGAATCAATCGCGCGGCAGAGTCCCAAGTTCCCTTCGAAGCTCGAGTGCGGGAAGCTGTAGAACTGACCTCCCGACGGAATGGCCCCGGCGAGACGGTTATAAGCGACGCTGAACCTCGACAAGAAAGTGAGGCTCTGAAACGACAGAGGAATCGAACCGTGGAGATGGTTGTAGGACAAATCGAGGACCTCCAAATTGTCAAGCCCTGAAATGGACTCGGGTATCATCCCGGTGAAGTTGTTCCTGCTCAGATCCAGCATGTGAAGCTCTTTCAAACGCCCGATCTCCGGAAAGATCGTGCCTTTGAGCCGGTTATTGTTCAAATAGATAGATGGCGGGAATCTCGAAACTTGGTTATAGGGAAGACCACTCGAGCTCTTGTTCCGCTTTACGTACAGAGGGATCCCGGAAGAGTCGATCATCTGAGAACCGGTGCAGTTTAGATGGATCAGGCTCTTGAGCTCGGTTATGGCTACGGGGATTTCTCCGGTTAAAGTGTTGTTGGAAAAGTCTATGTAGAACAGAGACTCCATCTGACCGATCCAACGAGGGATAGTTCCGTAAAAGTGATTCCAAGAGAGATCAAGAACTCGCAGCTTCTTGCAGCTCAAGAGCCAGCTCGGGATCCGGCCTCTAAGACCGCAGTTTCCGAGCGCTAGAATCCCGAGGTTCTCGAAACCGGTGACATCCCTCGGCACTTCCTCGCGCATGAAATTCTTTGAGAGGATGAGAGTGGAGAGATTGCTGCATCGTCGCAGCACATTCATCGCCTCGGACAAATCCACGAAACTGTTGTTGGATAAGGACAGGAACAAGAGAGACTTGAGATTCTTGAAGGTCTTGGGGATCTTGCCGCTGAACTCGTTTTTCGCCAGGCTCAAGATCTTCATCTTAGGGCAATGGCCAAGGGAATCAGGAAGAGGTCCAGAGAAATGATTGCTGGCGAGATCGAGGACGCAGAGATCAGGGAATCCGGTGAAGTTGAGATTGACAGAACCGGATAACGAGTTGTTCCTAAGATCAAGAACCCGCAGTTTCGAGCATTGGGATACGCTTGCCGGAAAACTTGTTGGAGCTTAGGTCGAGGTGTTCCAGCCGAGTGAGATTACCAAAAACATCTGGAATCACACCAGAGAACCGGTTCTCGGATATCAACAGAGACTTAAGACCAGAGAGATTACTCAACTTCTCGCTTAACTCTCCGGATAAGTAGTTTCCAGAGAAGGATAGTTGCTCCAAGCCCCTGATCGAATAAAGAGAATCCGGAAGCTCGCCTGTCAATCTGTTGATGTCGAGATGAAGGCGCTGAATAGATCTGCTGCAACTGTACAATCCATCAAGGTTCCCCACCAAACGGTTCATCGATAAATCAAGAACCTGAATCTCACCGGATGAGCTGCATAGCTCAGGACGAATCTCCCCTTGGAACAAATTGTTGCTTACGTTAAGCATCACAAGCCCTGGAAACGCTCCAAGATCGGATAGATTCCCGCTCAGCGAATTGCTGGAGATGTTCAGAGACTGAATCAGCTTTAAACCGGAAACCGCTTCAGAAACTGGCCCCGTTAACAAATTATGGCTCAAATCAAGAACTTCAAGCTGCTGCAACTTGGAAATCTCCGAGGGCAATTCGCCTTTGAGCTGATTACGAGAGAGATCAAGTAATCGCAGCTCACTCAACTCGCCTAAAGAAGCCGAAACCACACCTTCCAAACCCTTTTCAGACAGAACCAACTTTGTAACTCGACCAGAAACATCATCACTCCCCTCGCAAAACACACCATCCCATTCGCAGCAGCTCGAATCGTTTAACCAAGATTCCGTAACAGACCTGTTCTTCAACGCTCCTGCGAATTCTCTGAGCGCAGATAAGTCGCCGGGATGACATATCAGCGTAGGCTGGCTCAGAGATGAACCAACAAAGAAGACCACCAATAGGAGAATGGTCACCATGACTAGTAAACAAAGACAAGAAGTCTTCTCTAGCCAAGCTTAAACCAGGGCAAAAGATTTATGCCATTCCCCAGAATTTTTCGTGCTCGGTCTCAAATAGACTTAAGGGTTCCTGAAGAAGAAGAAGAATACTCACAGACTCACATGCTCTTGTCCCAAAAGAATCAACCTTTTCACAACTTGTGATTGAAGCAACATCGTGGAAGCAAATTGAGATCAGCAACACGTATCTTCCTGAAATCGAATCCCAAGAAACAGTATGAAATCAAAGCAGAAACTAACAGACAGGACTCAAACTAGAAAAGCTCGATTGTAATTAAAAGTATAAACTAAATTGCTCACATCCCAAAAATCACCTCGAAAATCAAGGGATCCCAAACTACTGAAGACTTGTAACTTAAGCAAAAAAAAAAAAAAAAAAAACTACTCAAACAAAAATAGTCAGAGAGAGTGAAGTAATACCGTTAAGCAAGCTGAAGCAATTAGCAATTCTGCAAACAAAAACCCTAAATTGCAAAGCTTTCCCAGATAAAGATAAGAGCTTTCGAGTTCACAGCCGCCAATGAGACATTGAATGATGCGCGAAACTCTTTTTTTTCTTCTTTCAGGGAAACGATAATTCCGAAGATTTTTGTTTCAAGGGCTTTTAATGTCTAATCTGCAAGTGCAGGTCTTTTTCGAGGTGAGACAGAAACAATCTAAAAAAAAGGCGAAAACAGAGTAGTTGGGGTTTTCAAATTGTCAATTTTTTAATTTCGAAATTGAAAGAAGGAAACAGTGGAGAAGACAATAGGAGATGTTGAGGAAAAACGAGAAAGGAAAGTTCTTTCGTTTTCTCAAGAACAGTAAAGAGTTGCTATTAACTTTCTTTCCGTGACAGGTCTCGCGTCTCGTCTCAAAAGTCTTGTGTGCACCTCCTCAATTTTTTTTTTTTTTTTTTTTGTTGTTTACAAATTATAATCGTCAATTGAAAAAAAAATTGCTACTTAATTTCTGGACAAAATCCTGCACAACTAGTTATTGCAGCTCACAGGTTTTAATATTTTTTATAAATAATAAAACTCACAGTTTGACCGTAATTCTATATTCACACAATAGTTTAAACAAATTTCACTTATTTAGAGATGGTTCAGAGAAAATGTTATTTTAATTGACATACGTTGAGTAAAAATGTACTTATTTGGTTTAGTGATTTAACTTAAAAATCAATAAAATATATAGTTTAAAAAAATAATCATAAGCATATGCAGACAAAGCCGTTGTCCTTTGTTACAAATCTACACTTTTTTCCACAAATTAGTGGGAAACAACAATATTTTTAGTTGAAACAAAGTCAACAAAAGTTTGTAGTTAGGTCAAAACTTTTCTCACAGGGTTTTCGTTTTCTTTTATAATTTGTCGCATCAAGGAAAATAATGGACAAAGTATGCTTGTCTTTCTCAATTTCTCTTTTGCATACTGTTGATGTAGATTTTTGAATTTTATTATGGGTGATTAGAAATCAACGGAATATATTTTGGGAAATAATAAATCGGTGAAAAACGGTAAAAAAATATTGGGATATCAGTGTAATATCTTCTGAAGATTTTTTTTGTTTTTTTTACTTTTGTTACATTATATTAAATATTTTTGTTTTTGTTTTTGAATTTTACAGCCAACTGAATCTAAAACAAACAATCCTAAAATAGGTTTGGCTAAAAAAATCCAAACCGAATGACGATTAAAAGCTAAACCCGGACCGAAACCGATGACAGAAATCGAACTACACCGATAAACATAAATCTTAATCGATAACACAAGACCGTAGATTAATTTTAGAAAAGTCGAATATTCGGTCCGATCCGTAGATTACATATATACATATTATATCTTTAAACTATAATGTTTATATACAATTTATTTATCGTTTTAATAAATATAAAAGATAATATGCATGATAAAATCACATATAACAGCTCTATAGTAGTTAATAAATATTAACGAGAAACCTATAAAAGTTTATAATAGAGTTTTAAGTTGTTAATATTTTGTTTCTTAAATACGAAGCACTGTTTCTCCTTTTCACACTTTTAATCTTTTTATCAGTTTATTTAGTATATTTTTATTTTTTATAATAAAGGTAATTATTTCATTTATTTTTTCACTTGATAGTTTATATTACTTAAAAATATTATATATATATATATATATATATAAAATATATGTATTTTTAGTTTTTGTTTGTATTAAACGGAACAAACCGGATATTCGCAAATATCTGTAATTTTTGTGGATAACCAGATTTTCGGATATCTGTATATTTCCGGAATAAAGTAAATCATAAAATTAGATATCCATTAAAAAGAAAGCAAATCACAAATACTAATTTTTTCTTCAAATATTCGCTACGCTCAAACCTACGGTTAACCACCACTCCCACGAGAGAAAGAGATAACACACTACGAGAAGAGAGAGTGTTCTACGGGAAAGACAGAGACGGAGGAGGGATATATTCTGATTTTCAAGAAGCCAGTTAACAAAAACAAAAAAAAATCTCTTAAGTGTTAGCATAAAAATTTATTTATTTTGTTTTGTTTTTAAAAACTGTACATCGAGTTCGAATGTTTGGACTTTTGATCTCATGTGGTGGTATTACCCTTTAGATAAAATTTAGTTGGTGAAGCTTAATTATATCATTTTTGGTTTGGTGATATACAGCGGCAGAGCTAGATATAAATTTTATGCTGGTCATAATCAATTTAATTTAAATGAAAAAGACATATTTGAGATTTGAACTCAAGACATAGGGGTCAAAAAGAAGAGATTTAGACCAATTGGCCACAACAATAACATTTGAACTAATATAACAAGCTCAGTTTTATAAATTTCATAGGGGTCATATGACCCCCTTCCTCTTAACGTGGCTTCGAAGCCACTGGTGACATACGTAAATGTTTTTAATGGTAAGAAAAGCCAAAAATTTACCAATCACAAAAATTACTAACAGTATTATACTCAACTTTTTTGTATAGCTTTTGTTTACACCTTTTTTCTTACAATTTTCAACTATTTCGTAGATTCTGATATGTGAACCTAATATATGTCATAAAAAACAAAACATACATGTTCGTGAAATTCAGCGGAAGGTATTTCTGCAAAAGAATCTACCGTATTTTGATATCTATGTGTAATGTGGATTCATGGGATATTTGGAAGATAAATTTACTCTCTATTCTTATTTCTCTTCTTTACTCCAAAGACAAAATACTAGGGGTGGGCATTTCGGTTTAATTTCGGGTTCGCTTCGGTTCGGTTAATTTGGGTCTTCTAAAACTCTAACCAAACTCAACCAAAGTTAACTTGGTTTGGTTTGAGTTCGGTTTGAGTTCGGTTCGGTTTGAATGTGGTTCAGTTTAGGTTAATTAATTCGGTTTAGTTTATTTTATTTTCTCTAAATAATATTTTTTAATATTATTTAACAAAACATGTTGCTTTACTTTTTTCCATTAAGAACATAAGAACACTTAATTTATGACACTTAATAGAAAAAAAAATTGAGAAAACTCTCAATTTCGAGTTTGCACTCATACTAATTTATTATAATTGTTTGATAAAGTTTTATATCACGAGCAAGAGAACCAGATGAAAAAATAGGATGAATAATTATTGGTTTTTATAAAACTTATCCGTTTAGATGCAATCATGAGATTTTAGATTTTCCTTTTTTAGTATCGATAAATTCTTAAATAATAGGATTAAAAATAATTAATATCATAATATTATTAATTAAATAAATACATTGGTTCTTCAGTTCGGTTCGGTTACCGAACCGAACCATTCGGGTTGACAAAAAACCTAACCGAAATGTTTTAATATAAACTTTTGTTTGGTTTGGGTCGGTTTGAGTTCGGTTGGTTCGGATTGGTTCGGTTTTTTTTCCCACCCCTACAAAATACACATATGGGATATAACTAATATAACAAAGATTAAAAAATGTATAATATATAGTTAGTAAGTATTCACATTATATAATTCAATTATCCAATCATGTAGTAATTGTACTCACTTTGTTTATAAACATTGTATTCACAAAGTTAAGCATTGTATTCACTTTGTTAAACATTGTATAATATGTAGTTTCACTTATCAAATCATTTAGTTAGTATTCACATTTGTGTTATTAAATTTTATGTAGTAAAGAAAAAAATCAATACAAAAAATAACTTTTGTCAAATAAACAGAAATTCATATAATATATATGCAAGAGTGCCAATAATCAAAAGTCCGTAGTTCAATCATATCACAAAGAAAAAGGAATAATTAAGACTTCGAACCATAGAAATCAGAATTTGATATTTTTTGCAATCGGACCTCTCGTGAAAGTTGTGAGTTAATTGTGACGCATCAGTCATGGCTATTTGCGGTTCACGTGGCGGGTGGAGAGTGACGTTCCTTAGAACCGTGTGGGTTCGGTTTGGACTTTCAGGCCGGACGTCACGGGGTCGATGCCGTGGAAGAGTTGGAACCGTTGAGAATTCTGAAAAAAGCCAGACGCACGGGTCCCACGTGACTTATACATTTTTCATTAATGATATATGTTTTCTCTTTTCTTTTTCATATGGACAAAACCCTAATTTTGATACAACCATATATAATGATTTCAGTAAGAATAATATGTAAAGAATAATATCATTATCGGATGAAATTGGAGAGAGACTCTCTTGATTGATGAACTTATACAAATGGTGGTGGTATAATGGTTGAAGATATAATTTAAATGTTTTCTTTAATTTGGCAAAGTTCGAATCCTCCTAATTGCGATTTCAATCATTTTTTCGTTTGGTGATACGTAAATGTTTTTAGTGGTAAGAAAAGCCAAAATTTTATTGACCTCGTGAGATTAGTTTGGATTTCGGCTTGGTAAATAGTATTGTGAGTCTAGTGATACAATAGAGAGTAAATTACACAAAGGTTTCGGATAATGGTAAATAGTATTGTGAGTCTAGTGATACAATCGAACTTCTACTACTAACGTCATGTATATTATACTAAAACTAAAAAGTAAGGAGTATTCATTTTATATTCATAAAATATCAAGTGAATATAGTAATGTTTGGGAGCATCGAAAATGGAGTGGTGTCTTTTGATAATGTATTGTATAGTCAACTAACTGCTCACACACCGCAAATCACGTGAAGTCATCGAACCGTACACCTATCGGCCTCCTACTTTGTTTGTTTTTCAAGTCTTCTCTACGATCGAACCTCGAGTCTATCGCACTTCAATCACTACATTTTTTATTTGTTGATATCTCTTTAATTAGTTTGAATTGTTTTAATCTTGTCATCCTCTACGTACATATACTATTGGTGCACTTAACTAATCAAGCTAGACCTATTTTCTTTTTTTGAATTATCTAGACCTATTTTCACATATCTAAGATAGCCTGGTTTGGCTGAAGTACTGTAAAGAATTTAGAGAGAGATACAACTATATATAGAATCCATGCATGTCACTTGTCTAGTTAGAAATATTGTGCTACTTAGAAGAACACAAAGACCCATATTCGGAAAGCACGGATGACCTAACTTGTCTCGTCTTTTCAACGGGTCGAGATCCTCTTCTTGTGTCTGAATTGGCTGAGTTCCAGAATAATACAATACAAATATTAATTGTTGACAAACAAAAAAAGAAATCTAACATTATACGGAACAAAATTTGGAAAGTTAAATAAATTTTGCCTTACTTCTTTTCATCAACAACAAATAAATATTTGTTTTCTATTATATCGTGTTTATATTCGAAAAATGAATTTCTGCTCGGAAAATTCTACCATATTTTCTTGTTAATTTTTGTTTTGTTAATCAAAAGATTCTGGATAATATAAGTATGTAGCCTCGGATTAGGAACTAGCTAGAGCATCATAATAATTCGTCACTTCCCCAACATCGAGATACGAACCTGAGACCTAAAGGCACACTTTCTTTGAAAAGTTTCTTAGTACATCAGTAGAGTTTATTTTCGTACTAGATTTTTTTTTTTTGTTAATTATGTTCTACTGTTTAGAACAAATAGATCTAACAATAACCATGTAAATCTCACATCAAATATTAAGAAAAAAGGATAAATCACATATATAAAGAATATGTGTCACTCTACTCTTAATTACAATTGACTTTGAAATAGAAATCCACAAACCTTACAAACTTAATACTCTAGAATTCAACTTCACTATTATATAATTCGTTTTCTTAAGTCTTATTTGTTCTTATCAGCCATTGAAATAATGATCCTACCACTATATTCCTGGGTGGGCAAAAAAAACGTAACCGAAAAAACCAAACCATATCAAACCGAAAAAGTGATTTGATTTGGTTATGGTTAAACCTAAAAAACCATTTGATTATTATTTTTTAAAAGTTTTGGTTTAGATTTTGTTTGGTTAAAAACCGTCAAACCGAATAGTTTTTTTGGTTTCAGAACTACAATTTAAATAATTTATATTTTCTTATTTTCTTAGTTTAGTTTATGTCCATATTTTATTATTAGGCTTAATTATCTTTATAATTTACAAAATCTTAAACTCATAAATTTAAATATAATATTTTAAAAATATATACATATAAATATTTAAAATATAATATTTACAAATACAAACTATGAATAGAAATATTTGTTTTTTAGTTTTTGGCTTTATTAGACTTGGTTTTATTGATGATTTATATTTATTTCCTATTATTTGGATTTTATTCTTTTAACTTTTTATTTTGTTTCATTCATATCTATTATTACTATTCATATTCATAGTTTGAATCAAAGATTCAAAGTTTTTCGTAATAATATAATTCCGAAAAAACTGAAACCAAATCATATCAAACCGAACCAAGTTACATATGAGTTTTATACGGTTTTAATTTTTATAAAACCGAAAAATCGAAAACCGAAAAAAACCGAACCATACCAAACCAAAATTTATATCATTTTTATATGGCTTGAATTTTTATAAAACCGATAAACCATAAAACCGGAAAAACCGAAAAAACCGAACCGAAAACCGAAGTGTAATTCCCTGAGAATCGTGGTGGATCAATAAAAAACACATCATGAACGAATCCAAGATAAATAATGGGTCAATCCAGGATCATCATATGAAACCACAACGATAAGATGAAGTTTGGCCCATAGTCTAAGCCCAGCCCATAGAAGTCGGTTCAATACCATCAGGAATTATGAAAGCCAATAATGTAAATAAACAGTGCATCGAGTATATACAATAAGATACTGCAATTAAATTAATCAATCCTTTACAAGGGCCCACTAAAAAGATATAAATCAGAGTAAGGGCGGCCATCCACTTGGACTGAAAGAGACTCAAGTAGTGGAATCCAACCATATGCACATAAAGATCCAAAATAATATTTATAAAGACCCTTTTTTCCAAATTCTAATTAATAATCAATGCTCTTTTCCTATATAATTTTCTCCAACACTGCATAATCATTCTAAAAAGTCATTATTATTGCATGTGCATGGATATATACGATATTTTCCCCCACACGACGAGACACTACATGTCTACATTACACATTGTCATTCCCTGCCATTATTCTGCCATTCCGTATACGATAATCAAAATTATCTTTCTATACAAAATTTGAGTTATTAACAAAAAAAACTAGTGAGCTCATAATTTCAATGATCGTGTGAATACATGAAAAAAACTATAAAAAGTTATTGATTTAGTTGTCACTAAATTCTAAAAAAAAATTGGCCACCGTCAGGATTCAGGATACTATCACTCCAGCCGAGCTCTAAAGTTTGTGTGTCTTGTTGTGTATATACGATTTAAAAAGAAAAAAAATGATATGAAAAATAAAAAAAGTATTGGTTGGTGAAGGATACTAAAATTTAATGGAGTGGGACCAATGAAAGCATCATTATTAAACGAGAAGAAAAAGACAGGATTGTTAGAGAAATGTCAAAAAAGCACAGTAACAAGTAACCAAAAAGCCCAATCAATTCTCTACTTTCATTAAAGCTTAGTTTTTAGGTAGTAATGTGTAATGTGTGTGTGTGAGATTGTGTGAGAGAGAGAGAGAGATAAGAGGAAGAAGATAAGTGAGAGATAGAGAGAGAGAGAGAGAGAAAAGATGAAGTTCTTGTTCCAGTGTCCATGTTGCTCTTGCTTCTGCTTCATGAAACCAAAGCAGGGCAAACCAAAAGCTGTAGATTCAAAACCAAAGGAAGAGAAGAAGAAAGTGGAGAAGAAAGAGGAGAAGAAAGAAGAGAAGAAAGAAGAGAAGAAAGAGGAAAAGAAAGAAGAGAAGAAAGAAACCAAAGCCGAGTGAAAGTTCTACTTTAAGGAAAATGTAATTAACTATCCCATTTTCATCTTAATCTCTATGATATATGATGATAATGAATGCTTAAGTAACTTGTAATTTTTATGGTTTTATTGACCTTTTTCGCCAATATGGTGTAATAATCTCTTATTATTTCAATGTTGCTTGTTTGAATTTGCTCTTTCTGAGATTGTCAAAGAATAATTATTGTTTCTACGATTATGTGTTTCGTATTAAGGTTGTTATTCCCATCTTTGGTTTGGGATTTGATTCTTTTTTTGTTGAACAATAAAGTTTTAGATTTCAAGAATAAAAAAAAGGTATACGATCCAAATCAAAGATGCATCTAGTAGCTCCTTTTGGTCTTAGGCAAGGCAATAATTCATTTTGTATCTTTTTTTATAGAAGTTACTGAGTAGTAAACAATTTTTTATTATTTTTTTCAAAGAAATACTAAAAGTCTTACCTGATCTAAACACGCTAATTCAGAAGCGATTATCTGTTTCCTTAGTTCGAAATCGAATACAGAAGATTCCAATTTTATAGATTTTATTAGTAAATCAATTACCTTATCACCTAAAATGATGGTCTTTATAGTACAAATACTGTAATTTAATGTTTTAATCACCAATGTGATGATTCTTCTACTGTATCCCTTTGGCCTCCTCAATGATGTTCACCTCCCAACTCGCTAAGCTCGAACTCATCGTGCCTCCTTCACCAATGTTGTTTAGTTGAATTGGTGGAGTAGCCATATATAAATCTGTTGAAAATGTAATACGTATATGGCACTAACACTAAGTTTGACAAACAAAAAAAACAAAATGGCACTGACACCAATAGAATATTATTGAATTTGTGACCATTTGATGTAGGATGAACATACGAAAAAAAAATGGTATTGATTCGGAGCATTTTCTTCCACTCGAATAAATACCGGCCCAGTCTCGTATCTTCATTGTGAAAAAAAATAAAGCTGTTGGGCCTTTCCTAGTACCTCAACTTGGGCTTTTCAAATGGCATCTTTTAACTTTTTTTTTTTTTATGATAAAATGACTCATATTTCCAAGATAATCAAATATTATTGTTATTAGAATAGAGTCCGATTCGGATTCTTCTAAATTCTAATCACCTTCGAGATTGAGATATATAAACCCACTTCGAAGTATTATTCAGCGTCAACTTTGTATACTGAAAAAAGCCATTGAAACCTAATCTAATCGTATAGCCAAATCCGGAACTAGAATTATATTAGACCGAATCACTAATCAGTGATCACACTAAATACGGAAATGACAGCTCGTTTTGTTTGTCATTAATTTAAATCTTCAATCAAAATTCAAAAGTAATAACTAAGTTGGAAAAAAATCAATCACTTTTTATGGTAAGGGAGTTAAATACGCGTGAGTCAACAATTCTCACACGTCTTAACATAAATGCCTTTAAACGTTCAAAATCCTTATTGCATTACCAAAAAAATTCCCTTGGTGAAAAAAGAAAGAAAGTAGTAAGTACTCTCTCGCACATTGTATGTAATACCAATCTTCGTTTTCCATTTCTGTAAAATTCAGAGAATTTCGTCGATTTTCCTTAAACTCCAAAATTTCTATATATTCGTTACATAGCTTTACTAACTTCCCTACAAACCACAAACACACAGAACCCCTCTCTCTCTCTAACACACACACGAAACCCTACTTCTCAGATCTACGGTCTCGCCGCTTCTCGAAAACCATTGTGGCGGCGACCATGAAAAGTCTCTGTTTTTCTTTCATCATCCTCGCTTCTTTCGGAGCTCTCTTCGCCGTCGCTGATGCACGGAGGTTTTACGTCGGAGGTAACGGCCTCTGGGCCGTGAATCCACCGGAGAGTTACAATACTTGGGCTGAAAGAAACCGTTTCCAAGTCAATGACACTCTCTGTGAGTTTCTTTCTTTTGTTTGGTGTTTTAAAGTTTGAGTTTTTATTGATGGACTTGTGACAAATAAAAGTTTAATCAAACCTTTTTGCAGATTTTAAGTATGCAAAGGGATCAGACTCGGTGCAACAAGTGAAGAAAGCACATTTCTACGGCTGCAACATTAGGAATCCTCTCCAGAAATTTGACAATGGAGAGGCTGAGGTTACCCTTAATCGATCTGGTCATTTTTATTTCATCAGTGGTAATCAAGATCACTGTTCGAAAGGACAGAAGTTGATCGTCGTTGTCCTCGCCGTCAGTCATCTCCCTACAGTTCCCATTTCTCCGGCAAAACCTCCGTCAACGGTCCAGCCTCCTAAATCTCATTCCCCTGTTTCTCCAATTGCTCCGGGGAAAGCTCCGTCGACGGCACACCCGCCTAAATCTCACTCCCCTGTTTCTTCCGTGGCACCGGCGAAATCTCCGTCGGCGGGACAACCTCCGAAATCTCACTCCCCTATTTCTCCCGTCGCACCGGCGAATGCTCCGTCGACGGCCCAACCCCCTAAATCTCACTCCCCTGTTTCACCGAATGCACCGGCGAATGCTCCTTCAACGGCTCAAACGCCTAAATCTCACTCCCCTGTTTCTCCAATTGCTCCGGCTAAAGGTCCGTCGACGGCCCAACCCCCTAAATCTCCGACCCCTATTTCACCCATTTCTCCGGCGAAATCTCCGTCTACTGCCCAATCTCCGAAATCCTCTGTTTCTCCTACCCATCCTCCTCATTCTCACTCCCCTGTTTCTCCAATTTCTCCGGCGAAAGCTCCTTCGACGGCCCAACCTCCTAAATCACCTACCCCTGTTTCACCCATTTCTCCGGCCAAACCTCCGTCGACTGCCCAGTCTCCGAAATCCTCTGTTTCTCCTACCCACCCTCCTCAACCTCAATCACCGTCTGTGTCTCCGTCGCATGCTCCAACAATGTCTCCGGCTGCTCCTACTCTGCCACCAAAATCTCCATCGCCTGCTCCTTCCCCGTCAAAGACTCCAACGTCTTCGCCGTCGCCTGATCTGACACCGGCTTCTCCAGCGCCTGAGGGTCCACCTTTGTCGCCATCTCCATCTGATTCAACTCCAACCTCCGATAACATCAAGGCGCCTGCGCCAAGCCCCAAAAATGCAGCAAGTTGTGTGGCGGTTACGTCGGTTATGACTACAGTCTTAACTGTGGCTTTTACCGTTTTAATGTTCGCTTAAGCTTTAAACAAATGGGTTTTCGCGTTTGATTTACATTTCTTTATTCTATTGCTTTGTTTTTTATTCGAGTCGCTACTGCCATCTGTTTGTTTATTCGAGTCGTTGCTTTGCATTGGACTATTTATATATTTATTTTTAATATTATCTTCTTGTTAAGCATTATATCATTCGACTCTTAATAAAAAAGCAATTAAGTTCTCATCATATATCTCAAATTTGCAATTAAGTTTTCATTCATATATCTCAAATTTTAAATGGACTTCAAGTCATTATCGTTTTGCTTCGGATTCTATGAATTATATAATATAATCTCGTATTAAACATTGAAAAAATCCATACAGAATTGAAAATAAATGGCTCAATACCAAAAAAGACCACTAGAACAATGATCGAAGATAACGAGAACTACAAAATGATTAGCTAGCAATTTTTTTTTGTTTCACTTAATAAAAAGATTTTATAATGTTATATATTGCAAATTTTAATATTATTTGTAGCTACGATTTCTTTTCACTTCATTCCATTGAACTTGGTTTAATATCGTGGAAAAAAAAAAATTTCCTCCTGACTAATGATACTACTTCTGTCTTCCCATTTATTCACAGTTGAACTTTCTTTTTTCCTAAAAGTTTCACAAACCAAGTTCACCTATAGGAGAACGAGGAACCAACTGCACACGTTTACAAGTCAAGGCCTACTAATAAAATGGTATATACGGAAATTTCCATTAGTAGTATAAAAATTCAAAAGTATATTGTAGTGAAGGATTTGGACGGACCATAATGCATGTTTACACGCCTTATAATCACATAAAGCACATATTAAATCATACCTACCAAAGCTCCACGTAAGTTGAAGGACAACATCCAACTTCCTCAAAATAATAATTTCATACATGCTATTCAATTACCAGTATCAATATATAAAACCCATGTGAGAAAGTGTTCTCTTTTCCGATTATTGAGTTATATGGTATTTGATTTAATATACAAGAATATCTTTTTTTTTTTGGGTCAAAAATACAAGAATATCTTAACTTGTTTTCCACACAGATAGACACGAGGTAATTAATCTATTCAGTACTTTTCATTAATTAGACACGAGTTTGATATTAATACTTAGACACGAGTTTGATATTATACTTATCGAGTAATCAATAATTGATACGTGTAACAAACAATCCATTTGTCATTGTTCGAGTCAAAATGATGTACACATAATTAAATAATAAAGGTAAGATCTTTAGTAATACAACAAAATGAAAACAACATGTGGAATGTGAGAAGGAGACACGAGGATTCAAAGAGAAGCTAAAGTTGAAAGCACGAGAGACAGATCATCGTGACACGGAAAAAGGACCGCTGCACACGTGGTAATACGCGATGAACCGGTCAAGTGTCTTAAAAAAACAAACTTTTTTTCTTTTAAAATAAAATTGACACTGGTCTAAAAGTGTACGTATGATATCCGAGACCCACCAAGTTATTGTCAAAACATATTTTCATCACAAACTCGATTGAAAATCCAATTATCTAAGATTCGTTCTTCCGACACACTGGGATGTTTAAAAGAACCACCACTTCCTTTGCCGGTTCCCCTGTGTCAGAAACAGAGAAATCACAAGTTAATCCAAAAGGAGAAACATAAAAAATTAGTCACAAGAATGTTAGGTTTTTGGAGTTACTCATGATTATATAACAGATGAGTTGATTGGAGAATGGTAATGATCTAATTGAGGATGATGACTAGTTGTTAAATTTGGTGCATGAAGACTCTCAAACATGTGATACTACGTTCTATTAATTTGGAACCTTAATACTTGAGTGTTAACTAGTTCAGTAGCTACCTTCTGATTTTTCTTGTGCGGCTTTAACAAGATGGGCTGCGGAAGAACAGCCATGCTTGAGTCTTGGATGTACGGTCTCACTTTCTCTTCCAACAGTTCCTCCACCTACAAATCATAGAGATTAATCGTGGAATGTTTTTTGGAATTATGAATGAATATGATATCGAATTGCGTCAAAATGTTCCTTTTGATTAACCTTCTCTTGACGCCATTTAGCTTCCCATTGTGCATCCAAGATTTTGTCTGCGATTTCTCTTTGAGCATTGAGAAGAACTGTCCTCTCGTACAGCTTCGCCGGGTTTTTAAGATCCTCTTCACTCCACGAGGAAGTATTCAATGGGAGATTAAGATCCTGTACATCTCTATCTGTTAGTTCTGAACTATGCCTCCGGTCTAAGGAACAAGAATAACAAAAACTATGTATAATGCTAAAACCAAAAAGAAGAAAGAGAGCTTACACCCCAATTCTGAGGACGAGGAGGTGGATTAAGCTTTGTGACTTCAGCCTCCAGCGCTTTCTTAGCCTTGTAAAAAGGAACATTTTTCACTATGACAGGGTCTTCTCGAGCACGGACAGGATCAATGGAGATTAAGGCCTGTAAAACCATGATAACTAAATGGTGATTGCTAAGTCTCTTCAGTGAACATATCCTGATCTATAGTCCCCCAGATTTGTGTCAAAAAGGAGATCTTACATCCTGCAAATATTCCCAGCCAGGGTTTCGTTTAGCCACCAAGTCCCGAAGCTGATCATATCGCATAGATTCCTGATCGCAGAAGACGTAAAGAGTTAAATCATCATTGAAGCTTAGAGCTGAATTATTCAATATTATTCAATAGCTGCCTTTTTGGCTTAATGTTGCGTAGAAAGAAAATTCTAATATGATGCAGAGGCACATCAGTATCCTACAAGTCTCTAAAATTTCCTAGCACATACCTATCTAGATATGGAACAGGTTCTATACTGGCGTAGTAATACCATCCCAAATGAGGATTACGAAAGATTCAACTTTCAGCTAAGAGTAGACTAAAGCCTTTATGGTATGCTTGGATAAAGCCTCTAGAAGACCATAACCTTAGTAAACTCTAAAGTAGAAGACTGGTGAATAAGTCATGCTGAAGAAGATCTATGTAGGAAAAAAGAGAGATACTAACCTCGTATTGCAACCATATTTTCCTCTTGACATCTTCATCATAATCAAACCCACCCACAACCTGAGGCAGAGTGATCAACCAGAAATTTGCGATGCTGGGATCTTTCATGCTGTGAACAATGTGCTGAAACAGAAAACATGACTCATAAGACATGGTAAACATAGCAAGTTATTGGGTCCATAAATAGACTTTGTGGTGCTCACCTCGTAGGGATAATCCATCTTCCTCAGCACATTGTAGGCTTTCCATGGAGGTTCCATGATCTGCAAAATGAAATGTCAAATTCATTCGTCAGTTAAGGCATTTAACAAGAGATAGTTCTATGCCAATAAGAATGCTACCTCTCTTTGGCCATTTAATACGTACTAAGCAGTAAATATACATCCCACTGGGAATTTATGTAGATGTTAAGCTGAGAAGAAGTTATAGTAGACGCAAAAACATACATCATCAGCTGAGATCCTGACTTGCAGCTTGTTCTTGCACTCAGAACAGCTCATCACACCCTGCAATATCAGCAGATGTTCCATCAAATTATATAGCATGTATTGATGTAAAAACAGCCTATCTCGTTCATCCTTAACACACAACTAATAGCATGGACATGAGATTAGCAGTACTTGGCAATTTGAGAGATATAACCCCGGATCCGTATAAAATATTACAGTGAAGATACATTAACATTAGCCGAGAGCATTAGCAGCGGGATAAGAAGGCTTACTGTTCCATCACAAGTTGGGCAGTCTTTTGATGGCAATGGTGCACTAAGGTTGATGGAGGAGGGAAGATGAACCAGCTCAGCTCGATTGTCAACTATGGCATCTGCGATACAATCTGCTGTTGGTTTCTCCCCACTACAAGAACAGACAGGAAGGAGAAGTCATTAAATTCTTTCATGTATGTTAGAATATCACCTGGAAAGCTTAAAGCATTGGCAAATGGAATTGCCAACATTAACAAACAGAGCACACAAAGTGATTAACTGTGGATTGATTAATTCTCATGAAGTCAGCAATTATAAACATGGGTTACAATCCCACACCTTCTCAAGTTGTAATCTTTGATCTGGTAATGAACACTCCCTGTTCCTTTGCACATGGTGCACCGTAATGCCTGCCACCCATTACAAGTTTTGCAATCCCTGACCAACAACAGAAAGATGTGTTCATTTTCACTCTGGATGACTGGCAAAATATGAAGCAAAACTTAGTGAAGCAGAAGTTAGTGAAAACTGACCTTTGGCATATGACTTTCTTTCCCAAATCCAAGGCAATGTCATAAGTGCCAAGCGTGGCAACCGCCTACAATCCATGGAACTTGAATGATGAAACATGACCATATACCACATAAGGGCAACAAAACAGACAATTTGAGAATTTAACAAAACTTTGGTTGAAAATTAATTCGAGCTTGATAGAAATTCAACTCACTGTTTGCATAAAGTTCAAAACTTTAAGCAAACAAATGGAAACAAATTCATCGGAACACAAAGTCTAAGGCAAAATCAAGGACACTTTTGTGTCAACAAAAATGTCAAGTGAAGGAGAAAGAAGAGAGAAGTCTCACGAAAACAGAGAGATAGGAAATTCTGGAGATGAATTGAGGGATGCCAAAACCGCGAGGTGCAGAACCAGCGATGTCGAAGGCGAGAGTGAAAGGAGACAAGACAAGTTTGATTGGGAAATCGAGAATGTCTATGACTTGTTGTCCATAACGAGTGGAGAAATGCTTGAACTGAGCATCAGCGAACTGTGTCACGTTCTGCACCAAACGACCTGGTCCTCTCGACATTGGAGGAAGAAAAGGAAGAAGATAAGAAAGAGCCTTCTTCTTTCTCCCACTCTCTCTGGTCTGGGTGGGTTCAAGAGACTCAAAGAGTGGTGGTGGGTTTTACACTATTCTTATCCCGAATTTGGATTAGTCTATTTTTATTCTCCGCTAACAATCATGTCTCCGTTTTATAGACTACGTGTCGTTTTCAGTGAGAAAAAACGACCTGCCTAGAAGTTTCGATCCTCTTGTTACTTTGCTATGGGCCGGATAAGGGTCTAGGAACCAACCCATTGGGCAGGTAGTAGTTGGGGTACTCAATTACAGAACTTAACTGAATTTGAAGGAATTAATCTTTCTATTACTAATTTCTAATGTTATTTGATGATGCCTTCCATGAATTTCCTTTTAAATTCATGTAATATTAGATTTAAGTATTTTTAGTCATTATTTTAATTTTTAGTGTTATTTAAATTATTGATTTCTTAATTCTATTAAATAGTAATGTTATTCAATATTATTGCAATGTTTATGGTATCGTCGATTGAAAGGAATTTAGTAAAACTTCAACGAAAAAAAATAATTCAAAATAATTACCTACCATTTTCCTGTCATTTTGATATAATTAACTAAATTTTTTTATTATATTTTTTTTTCTCGTTTTGTTGGAATCCAAAACTTAGGGCCCGATTGGTAACGACTGTGACTGTGGGCTGTGACTGTAGACTTTTGGCTGTAGAGATTTTGGCTTTAAAAACTGTGACTGTTATTTTATATGTTTTTCAAAGTATGATTGGTAACAATAACTGTAGAAATTGTGACTGTTACTTTAAAATATTGTAATGTTTTATTAATATTTTTTTGTCAAAAATATAAATTGTATATTCTTATTTTGTTATGGATATAAAAATGTGAAACAAATAAATTTTTATTTTTTTATTGAACTTTTTAACATACAGTATAAATAAATTTAAAAATTAATTAATTATAGGGTAAAATGGATCTTAAAAGAAAGAGAATAAAATATTAATAATTAATTAGTTAAAATCTAATTGTTATAAAATTTATGTAATGTGAAAGAAAAGATTTTGGTTTTTCTAGGAAAGAAGAAATAAGAAACCATTTGTTATTTTACTTTTTTGTATTAGATAATTAGATAAATAATAATAAAAACTAAAAATCTATCGCAAAAAGAGTAGAGAGGAAAGAGAAAAGTGGTAAAAGTGATGAAAAGGTGGCTGTGAGAAAAAATAAAAAAGAAAGAAGGAAATTTTGAAAAAGACTTTGGAGGCTGTTAAATATTATAAAGCCATAAAAGTCTCATTGGCTAATTTTTAACTGTTAAGACTGTGAAATAGTCTACAGCCCTCACAGCATGTATACCAATCGGCCCCTTAATCATGGTGTAACTCATTTTACATGGAAGAACAAATACCACCAGGTTATAGAGTAATACTTATGAACTACATGCTTCTGTGTTTTTTTCCTTCTCAAAACAAGTTCATTCTAACTGCACATTTATGCACTTTCATCCTCAATGCATTGTGGCTACGCCATCTTTAAATCACTGGTACGATTGTGAGGAAGACTCATCATCATTTTTATACTTATGCATATATCTCAAGGGTGGTAGTGTCAAGAATTATCAAATGGCAAGAATTATTTACGAACTAAACGAAGTTTAAAACCAAATCAGTGAATCTAGTTTTTTTTTAGTTTTTTTTTTATGAAATATCAAATTTATTGATCAGAAGCCTTAAAGAATAGTTATTTACAAATGTGTTAAATCAAAAGGATGAAAAGAATGAAAAAATAGGAACCAAATAAAACGCCTTGCGATGACAGAATCTTTGGTACATCTTCTATATTTTATATGAGAATACTATCTTGGTATATATGCTGAGCGAAACATCTCGACTTTAGTCTTCAATAACACTACGTGATGACCAGTTGTTGTTGGAAGTCTCTTGTTATAGAGAGAAACTCAGTCTCTTGTATCAGAAATTTGGACGAATTTCTCACCAACGAGCAAATGTTTTGATGTGTCTTTTTAAATTTTAATTGTATAATTTATTTTATATTCTATATATAATAAGCCAATCAAAAACTAAAATGTATGTCTCAGATTATCATAAAAACATAAAGAGATATCTGAATATATCGAAAAGGTCCTATAACATGGGTAAAAAGTTGCAAGTGCTGAACAAAAATTCTTTTGCTGACCTTGAAAGATCAGTTTTGAGCTAAATGATATAAACGTTGCATCAGACAATCTTGATATGAATTCCTCTTTAGTGGTGCAAGAGATCTTAGATTTGTTGTTATATTTATATATATTGAGAAATTAGCTAAATATGTTCGTTGATTACTATGCATATATTCATTGAATGTCGATATATTCTAAAGTATGCAAGTCGAGGTACTCCCAAAAAAAATAGATACAAAATAGCATAATGCAATTTTGGACCAAAATTAGAAGAATAATTAATGTCAATGTGTGTAACACAAATTCTTTGATCATTAGACAAAAAGCGTACAACTATCGCTGTGAGTTTGAAAATCATGTTTGAATTACACAAGCAGGATGATTATTTTTGCCTCGAAGAACTCAGAGCATCTCCAATGGTGTTTCTCAAACAGTTTTTAAGGTTAAAATAAAAATCAAAATAAATCATTAAAGTGTGAAATTGTTAAGAGTTATGTGTCGGATTGAAGCTAATGATGTGAATGGGTTCAGGGTAAAATCTACAATCGAAGAAGATGAAGATACAGAGCCATTATTACCTGTGGAGTTTACTTTGGTTGAGAGAACTCTACAAGATGGTTTGATCGAAGAGATCATATTTTGGTCTCTTTCTTCTTGCTTGTTACTACTTTTACTTCAAGAAATTTCATTTGTGAAACAAAAAATAAATAAAGGTGGGATGGCCTCGAAGACCGTTATCGAAACTAGCTGCAGCTTTGAAGAACAGTTATATGGTAGCTACTTTGCATTCTGTCTTGAAGCCAGATTTAGATTCAGATTCGTCAGGTGCTTATGAGTAACTCTTTTATTCATTCCAATGAAAGCAAATGTATACTGCAAAGAAGATGTTTTGATGAACTTCTTAGCGGATTTTGGAGAAGTTATTTGACACAGAAGGCGATAATGAGCAGCAACAGAAGAAGAAGAAGAAGAAGAAGAAGAAGCTTATTGGAATGGCACGTGCTACGTCGGATCATGCCTTTAATGCTACAATCTGGGATGTTCTTGTTGATCCTGAATATCAGGTAACCAAATAAAGAGATGGTTTTTGCTTTTGGTTTGTTGTTTCCAAGCTGTGAACTGCTTTGAGTTTGATGTTAATTAGTGTTTTTCTCTTTTTGGTTTTCAGGGTCAAGGTCTTGGTAAAGCTCTTGTTGAAAAGCTCCTAAGGGCTCTTCTTCAGAGAGATATTGGTAATATACAGTATCTCTCTTTGCAGATAGTCAAAGTAATAAAAATATCAAATAACTCTATGCTGCAATTTTTGTAATAAACATATTTGGATTTGTTCTTTTCTTAGATGTTTAATTTGTGTTTTCTTTTGGGGGGGATTTGCAGTTGTGGATTTCTATCAGAATTTGGAGTTTGAAGCTGATCCAGAAGGCATCAAAGGCATGTTTTGGTACCCAAAGTAGTAATCGATGATTCTTGCAAGAGAATGGGATTATTAGTTGTTTGTATGCTTTCTTATATTATTTCTTAAAGGAAGTTTTTAACTGTGCATTTTGTAACTCAAAATCAATATGTGTCTATCTAAGATTCAAACATGATTATGATCAAAATAGGATGAAGCTTTTCCTTCTTTTTCTTCAAGAGGTTATATGGGCTACAAGCTTTACAAGCTTCTTAAGATGGTCATATTCTTGAACTTTCATGGATGTTTCATTTAGAAAAGTCAGAATAGTATTTTTTTCAAGCTATTATCTCAGCGTGAGTAATGTATTATGATATCTTGTGTCTTTATCTCTTGATGATTTTTCGCAGAGGTTTAACTAGTTATTAAATGTTGTACTTTCAGAGGGTAAAGTAAGCTTGTGTGCATTCTTCAAGGACGAAGAATGTACAAATTCTATACACTTTTAGACCAAACTTAGAAGAATAATTAATGTCAGGTGTTTAACACCAATTCTATGATCAATGTACAAAAAACCTAAAATTATTGATATGAGTTTGACAGTTATTGAAAAATACTCATGAATGCATTTATATTTTGCAGCTTTATTTCCAAATAGGTCGAGAAAAAGAGAAAATATAAAAGAAAGAGCGATGATAGATCTAGTTCTACATTCACTTGAGCAAGCATGGAGGCGACTCAAATCCGCAAACATGCAAGGAGCATTCTTTCTTGTATTTCCACGTCCAGCCAAAGTTCCTTAGACCTACTCTGGATAGGTATAAAAACTTATTTTGATCACAGTCAAATTCTTTTTTTTTTCCATTTTCTTTCTTTGATTGTCTTTCATTTTGTCAGGTTCTCTCAGTTTTTTATTGCACCCCTCCTGGACCCCGGTCGTGTGGAACTAGAGGTATGTGCCGTTGATGCAGGTTTGTCTTGTATGTAAATGCTACTCACATTGTTCATGTTAACCCTTTCCTAAAATTCTGATGTTTGCAATACATAACCCTTTTTTTTTTTTTTTTTTAGTTTAAAAAAAAAACAGGATGATAATTACCGCATGGAAGAAATCATGGCCCATACAACTAATAGATTCTCTTGTAGTAAATGCTATACTTTTCTTGCTGCCTTATACATGCGTTCATTTTTTTCCTAAACACACTTCTTTTTCTGTATTTATACTTGGAGGTAACAAGGAATCCTTTAAAAAAGAGAATCACCGTGAACACACTAAGAAGTTATTCAATGATTGCTACCTTGGTGGTGCAATGAAACTCTGTGTTATAAGAGGAGGTAAATATCTCTGATTTGATAGTTTTCTTTTTATTTATGTTTTTTGTTTTATTTGTTCTTGTTGCTCTGTGCTCTATTCAATTATAAAAGATAATGTTTGATTTAATATTTATGCTTAAATCATGTAGAGGAGCTCGATGTACTTGCAAAATGGGTGAGAAAATATTTTGGTCCTGTTAGAAAAGAGCTACCAAAAACTATTCATGCTCCTGCCTTCAACATATCAGAGCACATATGAGAGGCTTCTATATCATATGGGCTACAAGCTTCTCAAGATGGTCAGATTCTTGAACTTTCATGGATGATTCCTCCTATATCTGCCAGTTTTTATTTAGACAGGCCATACCAGTACCTTTTCCGGCTATTATCTCAGGGTGAGTAATGTATTATGATGTTTTCTGTCTTATCACTTGATGGTTTTTCGCAGAGGTTTAACTAGTTAGTAAATATTGTATTTACTGTCAGAGGGTAACGTAAACTTGTGTGCATTCTTCAAGGACGAAGGATGGACAAATTCTATACACTTTTGGACCAAACTTAGAAGAGTAGTTAATGTCAAGGTGTTTAACACCAATTCCTATGATCAATGTACAAAAAATGTACAATTATTGATATGAGTTTGACAGTTATTGAAAAATGCTCATGAATGCATTTATATTTTGCAGCTTTATTTTCAAATAGGTCGCAGAAAAGAGAAATATATAAAGGAAAGAGCAATGATAGATCTTTTTCATGGTATCATAAGTGAGATGATATTCAGTAAATTAAGGTTAGTGACAAGAGGTTTATTCTACTTATTGGAAAAAACTATTACCTATTTTGTTTTAGTTTGGGACATCATTTCACTTGTTAATCTACTTATAGGAAAATGTTCAAGACAAATTCTTTGAATATTACAAAAGTGGTGTGATTTCGAAGTAATGACATAGAAAAGATCTACATGGAAACAAATTGCTAACAAAAGATAATGTGCTCATTTATTCCATATGGATGAAGTTGATGCTTTTCCTAGATCATATGGATCATATTTGATTCCTACTCGAAAAACATGCAAAAAAACACACATTCACGCATATGATCTCTTTTTTTAGGTACATTTTTGATTTCTGCTAAAAAGAAGTTTCAGAAACTAATAAGAAAAAGATCTTATCAAGTGGTACATAAAGTATTTTAGAGTATCATCGCCTAGTTGCCATATAATTGATGTTAGTCGTTGGGGGAAGCGGAATGGTCTAAGGGACCCAATGAATCGGCCAATTCTACCAAAAATAATAGTCTTCTCTCCGTTTCTAATAAATTGATGTTTTGGTTTTTTTTTCTTATTCCTCCAAAATTGATGTTGGAGGATTTGTTTAATATATTTTACTTTAAAAACTAATTAATATCAACTTTTTGGATAACAAAAAGTTAAAGTAAAGCTTTACATTAATTTCATTGGTCAAAGGTAAAAAGCAAATAAAAAGTAACTAGTAAAAGTAGATAATAATTGTTTTTTAATATTTGTGAAAAATCTAAAACATCATTTTATTAAAAACATATGGAGTATTTGTTTAATCTATAATATAAAAGACAACAAACTCTTTCTAGCTGAGCACCACGTCATCACTGGAAAGAGTGACATGTGGTCAAAAGAGTTATTAGTTTTTTCCTATTTGTTGTCGTCATCCTTTCATCATATGTGTTTCAACTTTGACTTAAGAAATCCACTCATCAGAAATCAATGCGTTTAAAATCCAAAAACGTATGCCAAGAGCATTCCAGTGACCGACTCTCTGCAGAAGTCGTATCCCCTCCATCTACCAACATCTATATGATCCATTCACTTATGGTTTCAAAGTTAGCTTTTCACCATCTCTTTTTCACCTAAACCAAGATTCACACCCTCATATGTCGGTTTTTGTTCTATGGATTCAAACGGATTTAGCAAAATGGATCGCAATGGGGATTTGGGCTGCCGAATCTATGACTGGGTAAACTTTTGGCCGCCGTCAGAGGCATCGAGGAATCAATTCCCATGAGAAATCACGAGCAGTTTGATCAAAAATAAGAAATGAAACCAGATGGTGAGTGTTATGATTTAGAAAATATGGATTGTTGTTATGTTGAGTCTCTCCATATAATACATTTTAACTTAGGTATGATTCTCGAACCCGTTGGAAGATGTCGATTACGAGAACAAGGAACATGAATCATTTTGGAGACTTGATGAAGATTGTTGGATGGGTACGTATGTGATGCTGTTTTCAGACTTGATGACGACTACAATGAATATGTTTTGCTTCAAAAATCTTTCACATGAAAAGGAACATTATGTATAAATATATATAAAGATATCCATTTGACTTTTAAAGTTCGCCCTAGCTCGTTCTCTCCCAGACACGAGAATCGAGGCAGACACTCAATGGAAAAATGAGAGTCCACCACCGGCGTTCGAACTCCGACCTCCTCTCCTTCTAATCGGTGGCTGCTCCTTTCTTCTCCAAAAAGGTTTCGGTTCTCGGTCATGCTTCCCACCGGTCTCTGCTCCTCCTCCTTCTCCGGGATGTTTAACCGGCGCATAGCTCTTCCGATCTGGCCGGTTGGTACCCTGCGTCCTCCAGATCTGAGCTCCGCCGTCCCTAAACCTCCGGTGAAGCTCTCTTTGGTCTTGCAGATCCTCATCCTTCCCCCTGAACCGCCAGACCCACCAGATCTGCCGGATCTATCGGTTCCTCCGCCTCCCCTCACTGCTCATCCTCCGCAACCTCCCTCCTCTCCTGCCTCTTGGAGCTTCTGGTCTGCTGCTCCACCACCTTCAAGTTCCCCTCCGCCAGTTAAGCCTCCTTTCGTGGAAAGCTTGGCCGGCTCTTTGAGTGGCTGCCTTGTTTCTCCTCATCCTCCATCTCCATTGCCGGATCCGGTATCGGTCGTGCTCGGTGCAACATGTCAAGAACTCGGCTCCGGCAAGTTGTCTAACATATCTCCGACCATATCCGCCGCTCCTCCAGGAACCTCCCCATCCATCGCATCCGGTTTCGGCAAACCCTCGGCTAAGCTAATCCCAAACTTTGAGCTTGGTCCTCGGGTTCTAGGACACTGGATCACTTTCAAGCCCATATCCGTTCATTCCCCACTCCCTCAGGTTTGCTCATATTTCCTTGTGCTCGATTCTCTTATTTTGGATGACTATCGGATTTCCACGGAATATGTAGCTTTGTTAAACTCATGTTACCTCACTATGAGACCCTCTTTACCTCAGTATGAGGACGTTAGGCTATCCTTTAGCCGTCTATTACCTCTGTATGAGGCGGTTACCAGAAAATTACTAGCAATTTCAGTCTCGTGTTTTGTTCCTCTGCTATTTTTACCAAGATTTATGAGGAACAACAGATTTGCTAGTAGTATTCGTATTCTATTACCTCAGTATGAGGCTGGTTTCTTCTTTTGGAAAATATGTGATCTTTGTAGCCCCTTCTCCCTTGCGGAGCTTCCAAAAGGGATGTTGTTCGATCTCTCCTTTTCTCCATTAGGTGTGAAATGCTTTTCTGCAGAATTTAAGTGCAAGAGTTTGGACCATCCGAGGAATGAAATCAATGTCTTCCTCTGGTGTCCTTTTGCTGATTGCTACAGGGACCTCACTACGTTTCGGTCCAAGGTCAGTGAAGACTCCCAATCATCTCTACAGTTTTTGCTTCAAGTTGAAGAATCCTTTACTCCTTGTTTGACGCTCAAGGATGCATTCCCCGCAGGGTTCACCTCGTTGCAAGTGCTTTTGGACTCGAATGTCCTAATTATCTCTCCCTTGTTGGGATCAAAGCTGAATGAGCTAGCAGGTTTTCTACATGTTGTACAAAACCTTGTTATTCTCTTCTACTCCATCTATGTGTATCTTCTAGCTATGGCAGTTTGTCAATTTTATTATCAGGTTTGTATGAACCCTTTGAAGTTTTAGTTGAATGAAGAAGAATCAGTTGACAAAAAAAAAGAAAAGGAACATTTTGCAGAAATGGCCGTTGAAGCTGTTTTCAGCCTACTTCAAATTTGATCATGTCAAGCTTTTCTACCTTTTTCATGTCTACTTCAGGTCAGGAGACAATCAAATTTGGCAGATTCAAAAGCTTAAACCTTCCATTATTGTTTAAGATGCAAGATTAAAGCCACGGGATATTTTATTTCGGGATTTCAAATTCTCCTTTTTTAATGTTTACCTTTGTTTAGTGTTCCCGATGTACAAAGGAGAGATGAGAGAAATGGGTATGACCATGGAAACAATACTATTCCACATTTCAGGGTCTACGTACGAGCCTCTTCATGAGTATTCGACACCATTGTAGGGTAAGTGTAACAGTGGAATCAAGCAAATGACCCAAGTAAGATATCATAGAAACAAACACAATAGGTTTCGTCACCAAGATCTTAATTTTTTTAATGAAATCAAATATATAAATAATAAAACCCGCGCGTAGCCGCGGGTATTCATCTAGTATATTTAATTGACAATTGATTTCAAGGTGATAATAGTATCTGAGGCCCATCAAGTTATGAGTTTAATTGGTATGTTAGATGAATTACAGAATAATAGAATTACTGAAAAATTGTAAGCGGGACGAACTTAATAAAATTTTCATCAAAAAATTATAACACTGAAAAACTAGTTCAAGTAGATTAATCATGTTTTGCTTTTTTAGTTATATTTTCAACATGCCAATTGAAAAAGTAAAAAATTAATAAATTCCATGAATAGTAAAAAATAACGGAATCATGTTTTCAAAACGTGAAAAAGCTACCTACCATGGAAGCCCAAGTCAATGAAACAGACATGCTTGAGTCTCGGATGAACGGTCTCACTTTCTCCTCAAAACATTTCCTCCACCTACAAATCATAAAGATGAACAAACGATATATATCAGAATTAATAACTGAAACGACACCAAACTGTGTCAAGATGTTCCTTTTGATTCACCTTCTCTTGACGTCATTTAGCTTCCCATTTGTTCATCCAAGGTTTTGTTTGTGATTTCTCTTTGAGCATTGAGAAGAACTGTCTCCTCGTACAGCTTTGCCGGGTTTTTAAGATCCTCTTCACTCCAAGAGGAAGTATTCAATAGGAGATTCAGTTCTTGTACATCTTTATCTATTAGTTCTGAATTATGCCCTTTGACTCGGTCACACGAATAACAAAAAAACTTTGACGCTAAAACCCAAAAGACGAAAGAGAGAACAACAGAAAATGTATTCATTTACCTCTGGATGATTGACAAAACATGAACCAAATTAAACTTAGTGAGTATGAGATCATGTGTAAGAATTGTGGCATCTAAAGAAAAGGTTCTCTGAACCCAGGGCAGACTTCAAATCTTGAAGCATCGATAAGTGCATCTAAAGCATCAATAACTAGAGCAGACTTCAAATCTCCAAATCTGAGTGGTAATTCTGATAAGCTACCTTCTTTATCACCCGCCTCCGAATCTGAATCTGAAACTCAGGTTATTATATATTAACTCTGAAACCTTTGACTTTCTATTTGTATTAATTCCGCCGCTCGGCTTATTCATTGATTCTCTTACAACTTTATTTAAAATTCATTTCATATGAGATCATATGAGATAATTCATTATTCATAGCATTGACTTGGTTATAGTTTCTAGCGCTTGGCGAAGGAACTCTTATTCTGGAGTTACTACTGTTTCACGTTGTGGTGCAGTGCAGGCATATGAGATGCAAAATGCAGGAGAAAACATGTCCCCTTTTTATATAGACTGCGTGTCGTTTTCAGTGAGAGAAAACGACCTCGCCAAGTTTTAGAGTTTGACAAGTCTCGATGGCCTTGCTTTGGGGAGGATAATAGTCGGGAAACCCATTTTATCCATATATATATATATATATATATATATATATATGTGATAGAGAGAGAGAGAGATAATTAGGGTTTCTACCGTCGGCTTCGATCTTTTGACAGCAATGAGTCTCCTACCCAGCTGGATTGTTGGTGGTGTTCGTGGTCCGTGGCCACGTCGTCTATATGATGAATATAGTCACAGGGAGATGGAACTAAGGGCTATGACTTATGAGCGCCCCAAGGCAAAACTGATGAAGCAAATTAAGGGCCAAGCTGATCCGGAAGATCCGGAGTGGTACTTTTGATAAGCTAGCCTCTTTATCCTCCGACTCCGAATCTGAAACTCAGGTTATTATTAATTCTGAAACCTTAGAATTTGTAATCGAATTTTAGCTTTCCGTCTAGATTTCGTCGATCGGCTAATTCATTGATTCTCTTACAAACTTTGTTGTCGTAACAGGAAAAGTTGTCCGAGGCTACTACTACCTCCACGCCTTGCTCAAGGTTTGAATGAATTTTACTCTTACATGTGATTGATGATTGATGATCGATGAAATGTTTTTGGTTGTGGTAGCTCATACATGTTAATGTTTTCACTTGACTCAGCATGAAGCAGACAGCTGCTTCTCCTATCAAGTTGGAAGATGTGATTCCTCCACAAGCTTCTTTCAAAAACAAGAAGAAGAAGAAGAAGAAGAAGAAGAAGAAGAAGAAGAAGAAGCTGAAGCTCGTCCCCCTCTTCAAGCGCAAAGCCGAATAAGGAGGGCTTTTTTTGAAGCTGTGTAACTTGAAAAACTTGTAATGCCTTGTGATATATCTGAAATTCTCTTGTCTCTCTCTTTTTCATGCTTCTTGTAATACAAGTTAAAATACTGAAAACAAAGAATCTGAATCCTAGAAAGATGCTGTGTTTTTTTCTTGGTGATGATCTTTTAAATCAATGTTGTTGAATTGGGTTTATGCCTTCTTGTAAAAGTTGTTGGCCATGAATAGTTGTAGTTTGAGTAGTTTCGATCGCCTTGTCACTTTGCTCAAAACGAACAATCCAACAGATTTGCCTTGAACCCTTTTGCCGTTGACGACATTCCAGAATTTCATTGACGTTTTCTTAACCGTGAACTGTGCGCAGTAAATTAAATTTTGCTTTAAGAGTATAGTAGTAAAAAATTTGGATTAGCAAATCATTGAATCTGATAGAGCAAGAAAAATGCTCTGCATATCGGTGGCGGTGGCGATGATCGTGTTTCCGCAGGCGCATCTTGAGAGTAAAGAGGTGAAGGAGAGTAGGAGACTAGCTCGCTTGTGACTGAGCTCTGCCGTCACTTTTAGGATAACAATAAGGTTTCATTCTTCGCTATTCTTATCCTGAGAATAAGAGAGAGAGAGAGAGAGAGAGAGTTAGGGTTTCTACCGTCGGCTTCGATCTTTTGACAGCAATGAGTTACATACGCAGCTTCGTCAGTGAAGATGTATATGATGGTGAATATACCCGCTGGGAGATGCAAATAAGGGGTCCGATTCAAGAGCGAAAACGGATGAAGCCAAAGGCCACCAAGCAGATCCGGAAGATCCCGAGTGGTGGTAATTCTGATAAGTTAGCTTCTTTATCCGAATCTGAATCTGAAACTCAGGTTATTATCTATTAACCTTTGAATTTCTATGTGAATTAATTCCGTCGCTCGGCTTATTCATTGATTCTCTTACAACTTCATCGTCGTAACAGAAAAAGTTGTCCGAGGCTACAACTACTTGTACTACTACTACTAACTCAAGCATGCACAAGCAAGATCTGCAAACAGCTGCTGCTCCTATCATTTTAGAGGATGTGATTCCTCCACAAGCTTCTTTTAAAAAGAAGAAGCTCGTCGTCATCAAGGGCAAAGCCAAATAAGCTTTTGTCCCTTTTTTTATATATATATATTTTATTTCCCATATTTTCCAAGCTTGTGATGCCCTTCTGACTTTAAACCTTTGTATGTTATGACAAATCTTCTTGTCTGAGCCATCTTGATTAGTAGTAGCTGAATCTGTCTATCCATCGTTGAATAATTTTTGAGAAACGTAATTGGTTAAAACTAATAAGAATCTTGTGCTGCAAGTTTTATGGAAAGAAAAAAAAAATCCTAGAAATATGCTTTGTTTTTGATCGGTAGGAAACCAAAATTAGATTCTTGTATCAAACAACGCATAACAATCAGTTTGAAGTGGATGTTTGTTTTGTATTTGCAACACTCTTATAGTTATGAATTTTTTTTGTAGCCTTAACTCTGCTTGAAGGTCGACACTTTCGACGGAAACCACTAGGTAGATTCAACACAAGGCAATCTCACCACAGACTTCGCCAATATCATAACGGAGCGGATCGTGAAATCTCAAGTCGACCAAAAGTAAAAATTGTAGACTTTTTAAGTTACAACAAGTGTGAAAACTTGCTCAAAACGAACAGCAACAGATTTTGCCTTTAACCCTTTTGTCGTCTCGTCTACCATTCTTTTTAACCGTGAACTGTGCGTGCGTGCCCAATAAATTGAAAAATTGGATTAGCAAAATCTGAGGAGCAAGAAAAATGCTTTGCTTAAAAAATGCAAACTTGACGCAAGTTTTGGATTTTTCCCTATTTTTATTTAAAAAAAAATGAAATTTAATGAAAAAGGAATCATATTCTCTGAAAGCAGCAGCCAAGAGAAAGAAAGGCTTTACGAGATAAAAAAAAACCTGCGTTTTCATTCCCCTGAAAAGCTCCAATCTTTCAATCTCTCCTCCTTGCTAATCTCTGTGTACCTCGCTCCGAGAATCAATGACGGCGGCGGCGATGATCGGGTTTCCGCAGGCTTATCTGGACAGTAAAGAGGTGAAGGAGGCTAGCTCGCTGGTGACTGAGCTCTGCCGTCATTTCTACACCCAAGGTTGGGTTTCTGGAACAGGCGGTAGCATAACGATGAAGGTTCACGATGCTTCAATCCCCAAACCTGAGCAACTCATCGTCATGTCTCCTTCAGGTCCTCTACATCACGGAATCGCTTTCCTTCTCTCTCTGAATTTCCGATTTTGATTCTGAACTTATTATGAGGGGGTTTCTCGTATAGAGAGATTTGTTCTCGTGGGTTTGTCAATTAGCTATCTGAACTATGCTTGTCGAATATCATTTTGGACCAATTGATTGTGTTTCGATGTTTGCTAGTGTTCTCTCTTTGGTACATTTGATTGGCGACTTATGAAAATGCAATAGGGAAATCTCAGCGATGCTGAATCCATTTGTTTGTTTGCTTCACGGCTCGCTGATTGTTGCTGTGTTGTTGAAGGTGTTCAAAAGGAGAGGATGCAACCTGAGGATATGTACATCTTATCCGCGAATGGATCCATTATATCTACACCCTCTCCGAAGCCGTACCCTAATAAGCCTCCCAAGTGTACTGACTGTGCTCCTCTTTTCATGAAGGTATGGTCTTTTCGCCTTCTCCAAGCTACCGAGACTTGATTCTCCATTTGGTGATTTCTGTGTAAATTAACTTGCTTTACTTTGATATTGGTGAATGGTAATGGATATTTTCTTGGCTGAATGTACATTTTTAACTTAAGAGTTTTCAAGTTAAACTGTTTTTATGTTAAGAAGGATTATGGTCATGACCCAAATAGGCTAAGAGCTCGTCGCTCTTTTCTAGTGGTATTTTGTCCTTCCTCCCATTTAGCTGGTGGTCTTGTTCTGGGATGGCAAATACGTTGATTGCTAATGACTGTTGGATTGCAATCGAAAAAAAAAAGTGCAGAACAGGCGGCTTTCTTTGGGGAAACGCTTGCAAAAACTCGGTTGCAAGGTAAAACTTGTCCAATTTGAGCAATAATCCCCTCGTTGGATGTGTCAGTGGGTTTCCTCGACCCATAGAAACTCCACTACGTTGCACTGGTAGAATGGACTCAGTCAACTAGTCAAGTATTAGAACAACACACAATGAGATCAGAAAATGAATTGATATGTAGACTTCTATTGATGTTTACCCAGACAATCTTGAAAATGCAGGTTTGGTTATAAGTTCTTTCTGCTTATCAAAGCATCACCTTAGGGAAAAAAAAAGAAAAGAAGATTTTTCGTGGGTTCAGTTGACCAGCGCGATTAGATGATATGTAGAGTTCTATAGATGTTTACACAGACAATCTTGAAAATGGAGGTTGTAAATTCTTTCTTCTTATCAGAGCATCACATTAGACTCTTCTTTTAAAAGACTTGCATAGTTTATAACTTTATATCTTATTAATTTTCCCTACCAAATTGCCTTGCTCTGCTTGTGTGATTTTCCATTTCATTGTATACTTTTTTGCTATTGTTGTCTTCTATTCTCTTGTAACAGTGAGGTAGTTGACATTTTCAAAAAGTTTCATAGCCTTGACTTTGTTATAGTATCTTCCGCTTGGTGATAAACTCTTATGGTGTACTGTTTAACGTTGTGGTGTAGGCATATGAGATGCGAAATGCTGGAGCTGTTATTCATAGCCATGGCATGGAATCTTGTCTTGTGACAATGCTTAATCCACAAGCCAAAGAATTCCGTGTAAGCCCGAATGTTGGACAATTCCAAGTTCCTCAATACCAGTTAAAGCTTTGCAACTTAAAGCTTCTTCATATCTGACATATCGCAGATAACTCACATGGAGATGATAAAGGGGATTCAAGGTCACGGATACTATGACGAGCTCGTTGTCCCAATCATAGAGAACACAGCTTATGAGAACGAACTAACAGATTCACTTACCAAAGCTGTATGTCTGTTTATACCAAGGAAGCTTGAATCGATCTTATGAGAATGCAACAAAAGAATGATTTTTCATTAGGTTTGACATATTTGGCTTCCCATTTTCAGATAGAAGCCTATCCAAAAGCAACAGCAGTGTTGGTACGCAATCACGGAGTTTACATTTGGGGTGATTCCTGGATCCATGCCAAGACTCAGGTTTGTGCAAGTTACTTCAATTTTTGGTTGAAAGTTGAGAAACCAACAATAAGTTCTTTATCGTTTCGTTATGTTATGTTCATTTATTGTTTAATTCTATTAATAACCTTTCAATTCTCAAATCCAGGCTGAATGTTACCATTATCTGTTCGATGCTGCCATCAAGCTTCATCAACTGGGTCTGGATTCTGCTACCCCAGACCACGGGCCTATTCGAAGACCCATACATTCACAGAATCAAATTTCCACAAAATTATCTGTGAAATCCGGAGTCAAGGATTCACAAAACCAAACAGAACCTCCTCAGGTAAAAAGTCAATTGTTTCTATCGTATTACATGTTACATCACTTGAATCTAATCTTAATGATACTCTGTTTGGCTGCGCAGCAGCGATGCATTGTCCTCGACATTGAAGGAACAACGACGCCCATAACATTCGTCACAGATGTTCTCTTTCCCTATGCTCGTGAAAACGTTGGGAAGCATTTGAAATTGACATATGACACAGCGGAAACCCAAGAGGATATTGAGTTGCTGCGTGCTCAAGTAATGACAGACTTAAATATCCTCTACAAACTTTCTTTATTGTCTTTATCATCTCTTCTCTCATAAACAAGCGACCAAAGTTCATCTCTGGTATATGTTGCAGGTTGAAGAAGACTTGAGACAGGGCTTAGCCGGCGCTGTTCCTATACCTCATACTGATGAAGGAAAAGACAAAGTCATTGCCGCTATGGTCTCTAATGTAGAGGCAATGATAAAAGCCGATAGAAAGATCACTGCTTTAAAGGAATTGCAAGTGAGGAGAAAAACAAGATTCCGCCCTTTTTTTCTTTCTGTTTTGTTGATTTTGATAATCTCTGATATGAGTAAATGAAAAAAATGTATGCAGGGTCACATATGGCGAACGGGTTTTGAGTGTAATGAACTGAAATCAGTTGTTTTCGAGGATGTAGCAGAGGCTTTACAGAAATGGCATTCTTCAGGAATTAAGGTCTGTTCATGGTAGCTTTTAGAGGAATGACGTTTTTTCTTCGTAGGTCTAATATTTTGATGTGAATAGGTTTACATATATTCTAGTGGTAGTCGATTAGCGCAAAGGCTTCTATTTGGGAACACAAACTATGGAGATCTGAGAGAGTATTTATCTGGTTTTTTCGACACTACAATCGGGTAATTCAAAATGATCACTCGCTTCCATTTCAATAGAGTATGATCCAACTACACAAAACTCATACGTTTCTTGGCTGCAGAAACAAGAAAGAAAGCCGGAGCTACAAGGAGATTACAGAGACATTGGGAGTGGATGATCCTTCAGAGATTCTGTTTGCGACAGATGTTTATCAAGAAGCTACAGCTGCAAAAGCCGCAGGTAAAAAACACACACACGCACACAAAACTCTAAATCCTATGTTTTACTTCAAAACCGGTTAGAGATTTTTGTTTAAAGGAACTGACTTTTTTTGCGGGTTTCTCAATTCCGGTGAAAGGTCTGGAGGCGATTATAACGATTCGACCTGGAAACGCTTCCCTACCAGAGAATCACGGCTTCAAGACTGTCACATCGTTCTCCCAAATCTAGAGATTCCTCTGTGTGTGTGTGTGTGTGTGTGTTTCCTATGGAGTTGTACTTGATCTGAGCACAGTTACCAAATAAATAGACTTGATAATAAAACTAAACGTAGAGCTTGACAAAGCTCAAATCGGATTTTACTATAGTGAAATGATGAAATCAGTCAGGTTTGGTTCATGCATGTGAATTATGATGCCTTGTACAAAGTGGGCAAAACGTAACCATTGGGACAACTCTTCATTTGGAAACTGGTCGGAAATTTTCTTTGTCCATATGGAAACACACTTTTATAATTAAAAGTAATATATTATATATACAAAAAGAACAAAAAAAATCCGTATAAATTTAGACAAAGACAGATATGGTGTATTTTTATTTAATTATTTACTTTTATTTTATTTTGTGTTATAATTATGTGTTCCATTTGCGTATTTTAAATGGAACTTATATGTGATTTGATTTATATTTTCTTGATTTCAGTTTTTTAGCAATGTCATGTTCTGAAGTTATCCACCTTTAATGCCTTGTATGAATAAACACTAAACATATCTTGGCTATTCGAAATTAGTCATTAATGTCTAGAACATTATGCTGCTGTGAATTACTTAAAACTGCATTTATGGATCTTGTACTACTAACTAACTAATTGTTTAAGTAGATAATCTTTAAACGCATCGAAGATTAAGAGGGACGCCAATGTGTTTCCTTTGTCTAACATTCTTTTCGGTTAATGAAATATAGTTGACAAAAGAAAAACAAATGTAATTGAGTAATAGTTGACTAGCATTTTTTTACGGATATATTCATATTTTTGAAATTTAGTCCGGGGAAAAATCATGAAGCCAAACAAAAAGAAGTATATATTAGCAATTAATGTATGGTTAAATATAGAAAAGGGATGTAAACTGTATTATTAATGGCTGGCTAGTTTATGGAGAACTTTGATGTGAACTTGGTCTTGAATTTAGATGATATATAATATTAAAAAAAAACATATAAGTTGTTCGGTCGCATATCTAAAAATTGTATATCAAAATATCGAAATTTTCAGATAATGTGAGTAGAAAAAGGGTGGCAAATTCAAAGTGGAGTTGCTTGTAATTCGAAGCAAAGATGATTCGCCTTTTGCTTGGTTTTCAACTCTCATCATAACGGACTACTTATTTCGTCTTTTACTTTCTTTTACTCTTTCTCTCCACCTTTTGTTAATTTATTTTATTTTATTTTAATCCCTGTTTTCGTTTAAAGATTTTTTTTTGTTTTTTGTCATTTCAAGTCAAAAGACAAAGCAACAGAAGAACAGTATTAACGTCTATCTATTTGGTTTATTTTTCTTTAAAATGAAAACGAAAGTAAATAGAAAGAAGAGGAGAGAAAGTCCAAAGAAATGTAGTAGTAAAAGACCAAACGTGCCTCCATGATTACTCCATCAAATTCAAAGTCATCACACCGAAATGGTCCATACTACGTGTCGAACCTGGTCATAAATTTCTTTCAAGACTCAAGTGTCTCTATTTCATATTGTCTCTTTGAAATTTTCTACTATTATTACGGATATTACAATATATTTTTCATATTACTAGTCAAACTTCCGATAAATACTTACTGACAAAGACCATTGATCGATCCACTCATGTTTTCCAATCGCAACCATCAAAATTTTGATATTTTTCTTCTATGTTTTTTTGAAGTTAAAATTTTTAAATTTCGACTTAAAACAGGTTTTTAGGAATATTAAGTCTATATCATAAATTCGAGTATAGACATGGATCTATTCTCTATATTCGATCTCGACATTGAGTGGCACACGTTGAACTACACCATCATATATCCATATGAGAAAGAATAATAAGTCTTATATCAGTATCATGATCCATGAATATATATACCTTCCAATTACATAAATTGCAACGAATTATTGAGATTATATAAAAGTGAATAAACCACATAAGCTTTACAGTCACTCCATTACTAAGAACTTATAGATATCTTAGTTACAATAGTTAAACAAAATCCGGGAAAATATTTAATTTAATATCATATATAGAATGTGATCACTCGTGGGTCGCCGTCGGGCCGGGATTTAATTTATGGATTCGTCGGAGAAGTTACCGGAAAAAGAGGAAGAAGCAGTGGCTGAGAATCTCTAGGAGTTGAAATTGGAGAAGGATGAAGATAAAATCCTTTCTCAGCAATGGCTTTTTCTTCTTCAGATGAGTTTCCTAATGAAAAAGGCGATGACTTGTTGAAGGGGTCATCGTTGCTTCTCAGTGGCGTCACGGGACTGTTTAGCCCTAGCTTCGGGAAATCTAGCATGCTTGGAGACAGAAGAATATTCTCTGATGAGCTGTTCCTCGGAGAGAATCTTGGGCTTTGATGAGCACTAATACCTCCTGAGAACATCAATCTTTGAGAATTTTGAAGCCTTAAAGTATTGATCATTAGATCATTCTTAACAAACATGTTGTTGTTGTTGTTGTTGTTCTGTCTTCTTTCGTAGAGCTTGAAGCTGTTGGTTTTCTTGATGGGTGGAATCGAAAAACCTCCTTTGTTGTTGTTGTTCACCGGAGAAGGAGTTTCGTGGTGTTTTCCGGTGGTGGTGTCGGTGGAAGAGCCGGTGAGCATCTGAACAACTTGTTTGAAAGTGGAAGTGTCTGCTTGAACAAATGTTGTTGGGTAAGGATTTGAGAGATGTTGATGCTGGTCATGATGATTATGATGATGATGAGGAGATCTTGTCTGAGGCTGAAACCTAGGAGATGAGATTATGGGAGATGAGTTTTGCATGATATGTTCTGGTTTTGAAGACATGGATGATGTTGAAAGCTCCATTAATGATATGTCTCTCTGTGTATATGAGGGAAAGGGAGAGAGAGAGAGAGAGAATGATTGAAGAAGAAGAAGAAGAGTGGAAGTTGCTGATGTGAATAATGTGCAATGTTGTTTAGTTTTGTCGTGCGACGACAATTAAAAAGACTATAAAAGTGAGGTGTCATGGACCCATCTCATTCTCTCTTAAAATTTTTCTTTTTTTCCTTTTGAGAAATTAAAATTCTCACAAAAACCTAATTTGTTAGATTCGTGTTCCGAAGACTCTGTACATCTCTACATATATCTCAAGTCATCATCATTCCTCTTATACGAATCATCAAGTGTTTGAAAATATCTAGCAAATATATTTATATTTTTTTGTTGTGTGGATAATTTGGGTGTGTGGATTATTTTTCATATGACATATTTTTCTATCAAAGATATATATATTTACACAGTATATTATCATGAATTGATGTATTTGACTCACGATTTCGATGTCTGAGTTGAAGTTGATAAATATGAACTCATATATTAATTGACACAAGCCGAGCTAACTCACATAATCTGAGTTTAACTAAGTTATTTCATTAAAAAATTTTGACGCCTTCATATACGTAAATATAGAATTTACCAACAACTGACCAAGTTAACACGTTTAAATTGATATCTAGATTTTGTTGTCCACCTACAATCTCCACGCTTGGAATTAATGATCCGGGTATAGTGGCGTACGTAATAGCTTTTGATACTTGGTACTCCCCGTTTCATAAAACTGTCGTTTTAGAATTTTATTTTTGTTTTACAAAGAGTGTCGTTTTACATTTTTAATGTAAAATTTTAAATAAAAATCTAGTTTTGACCCTACTAATTTAATGTAATAATTAGAGAAATAATTTTATTTAATGTGTGAACAAAGGGTAAAACAAAACTTTTAATAGTTTTCATAATTTATGTGAAATGTGTCAAAGTGACATTTTTTTTTGAGACGGAGGGAGTACACAGTATTGATGGATTTGAACATTTTAAATGTCATTAATTTTTCGACCAACAAATTAATGTCATCAATTTGTAACAAATTTGGTGACATAGTAAACCACGAGAAAAGTTTTTGGCATGAAACAGCGATTAAATTAGCCACTAAATATCTACCACGAATTTCAATTGATTTTTCATCACAATTAATTAATTATGTCTAATATAGCCAAATATTACTTGTCCCATACCAAAACTCACCACAATTTGTGTTGAAACAATTATGAAGGATATTATGGAGGATGCGAAAACTGTGAACGCGAAGGTGGTGGACATGGATTTGTGGCTTTCTATTTGCCTTTCTCATATATTGTTTAAATGTAAATTTTGTCTCTACTCTTTTCAATTAAGGGAAATTAAGATAAACATTGTACAAATTATAGCAACGTTTAAAATATAGAAATGGCTATAAAATGATGGATTATATATGTATATCGATGTCCAGCTTGACAAAAGAAAATCTATATCGATGTCCATAATTTTTTTCTTAATTATTTACATATTTTAGACCATAGTGGTGGATTTATAAGCTATCATCTATCATATAACTATTTCAATATCAACATATTCGAACTTAGGACTTTGAAACTGAAGTAGAAAAAATACAGACGTACCTATTTTGGGATATTTATAAAGAATCGTATATTAAAGAATATCAAATCAGGCTTCATACTTTGGTGATATATACTGTTTATTGGAATTTGATGACGCCCAACAACATGATTTTAGAATAATTCATATAGGTAGAAGAACAATTATTGAGATTTTTCTTTCAGAATCTATACTCATATTCATATACTCAATGTTAAAAGTGTGACGTTCTAAATTTTGTTTGACATATGGTTATTTTTGTTCCATTTTCATAAAACCGAAATTCTAACTATTCGTCTGTTCTTCTCACATGCATGTTTAATCTAAGCAATTTGTAACAACCGGCCGGTTTATATCAACACACTTACACACGGTCGAAAATTATTACAATCTACAACTAAAATGATTTATTTGTCTATGATAACTGGATCAGATCTAAATGCCTATGATTTAAGACCCCACATGAAATTTTGATATATTTTTTGTCTTCCAAATATTCAAAGTAGCATATGATCATCTCAAACACATGAACTTGAATTATTTAAATTAAAATTTTAAAATACTCCTTTGAAACATCATAATGTATTTAGGAGAAAACGCAAAAAAAAAACCAAATTTATGTAAGATCAAAATCGAATTATAGAAAGACTGCAAAACTATTTTCATATAAATAAAATATCTGCAATCTCATTTCGAAATTAACACCATTTATATTATTCATAAAAATTGAAACAATGTCGTTTTAACTAAAAAAATAAAACACATTTTACTGTGCGTGAGAAGAATGGGACCTTCAATCTCATTTATATAAAATTGATATTTACTGTAATTTTTGTCACAAAAATATTATCATATTTAACGAATAGATATAACTATATATCTAAAATTTGTGATAAAGAAGTTTATTGCCAAATTAACACCGTATATAAGTGCTACTATTGCCGTTGGCATTGTTATTACCCTCACCATGATCGCCAACAGTCCAGCACTATCAACTCGTGAGGATGGAAAATTAGCGATGGTGGCAATAGTAATGGTAATGGTAACAGACTAACAGTAATGTATTTGTTCTCGTCTACAACTTACACATACATTACCATGTTTGAATTTTAATTATAACACAATGACGATGATAATACATACTTCTAAATTACTATCCGGATTATTGTAAATTATGGATATATAATGATGTTGCGTGTTAGACTGCAAGATTTTTAATCATATAGAAAGGTTATTTTGTAGTTTCTGTTATATTGAGGGTTGTTTTGCATTTTTTTCCCTTGTATCTGTTCATCTTTAATTATTTTGTATTTATATAGTTTCCACTTATGTATACCCACTTGTTTCCTTACCCAAAAAGGAATATCAATAATAGTTCGTTATAGCGTGAATGAATAAGCATAATTTTTGTTTGACAAGACGTTGTACTAAATGGGTTTTAATTATTTCAATTTGTATGAGATTAATTAACGTGTATAGCATAAAGGTCAATTTTTTCAAAGATGAAATTGTACTTAAAAGATTTTAATATCAAGTTACCAATAGAAAATGCAGTACACATATTCTCTAATAAAAACTAAAATAAAAATAAACCTGTCTGAGTTCGAATATGTTCTCCTTATTGTGAGTTACAACAACATTTACACAAACCAGCAGTGTGAGCACATGAGGAAACAAGATAAAAAATAGAGATCGTATCCAATTCTTTAAAAAATGTATATATATATATATTTTAAATGTCGATAGAAAAACAACAAAAATTAAGAAGCCGAAAAAGGAGAAAAAGAATAAGATAAAAGTAAGAATTGTGGGGACTCGAATTCTCCAATTGGTGAAAATTGTCGTCCCTCCATGAAGGATCAAATTCTTTCAAACTTCAAATCATTAGTGTCTTCTAGAACCCAAGTGGTTAAAGATTCCCTCTTATTGCACAAACATGCAAAGCAAGCATACATATCGATCTTGTTATATAGAAAAATTAAGGGAAACAAAGTCTTCTAAAAAATAAACCTACTTAAAAGACTTATTATCATTTTTAGATAAGTATCACAATGATCAAAGTGCACCAGAACTAGATGATAATCTTACTCACCAATTACATGCATATACACAAACATTCAAGTTTAACATCTATCGATAACGGGATAAAAAAACTAACTCAATTTTTTTTTTTTAGTAAAGAAAGAGTGCAACACGAAAACTTACAGGAAGGTCACCAATTCTATTATTACTTTCGTCCAAATACGTTTATCTGCAGAATTCTGATGGGATCCAGTTCATTAATACTGGTATGATAGGTTCACAACAATGTTCTTTTTGTTTTTCATTGAAATGATAGGTTCCACAGTTTTACTATTTTATATGTCACCAATCGAAACTACAATCCAACTTGTCTGGTCGTGGTAACAAAGACAACAATTTTAGTCGCAATCGTTTCATGTATTTCAATACGTTTATGTTTTTTTAAAATATAGAAATATAACCGCAAGACTACAGATTAATCAAGAGACAAGAACCATATTGGATATATTATAGATATTAAATAAACTTAAAGATGCAAAAAAATAAAAAAAAATTGCCTAAATGGCTTCGATCGACATCCATAGTCTTAGGCTTTAGATAGAAAAATCTATCTAACTATATTATTCGTGTAGAAAAAGAAAAATGAAAAAACATAAATTATTATTTGAAACGTGCTTCTCATTTGTTCATGCCGGTCTTTTCCTTAATGGTCTCACTCGCACCGTGTGCCTTCTCCTTCATCTGCTGTCCAGTCTATATTTTGTTTTTCCAAAATAAAACCAAAAACTATTAATTACTCACATAGATACATAATTAATTGTTTCACATAAAAAAAACAAAAGTATTTAAGAATAAGAAATGAAAATGGACCTCTTGCACAGATTCCTTAGCAGATTGGGCAGCATTGCAGGCCTTGTCCATCAAGTTGCTTGCCTTCTCCTACAACAATTTTAGTTACCTCTAATCAACATTAATATATTAATAATATAAACCATTAATTAACCCAAATACGAATATTTAAGTTTAGAAACGGTGTCGTATAGACAAACCTGGGTTTGGCCTTTAGCTTGGCCAGCGTTGAAGCTCATGCTCTGACTGTTGTTAGACATTTTCTTATCTTTCTCTTCAAGAAAAAAACTTATAATCAGATTTTGTATAATAACTTTTTTAGCTTTTGTAATTGTGTGACTTGTGAGGAAAAGAGCACTACGCGTAGAGGTTTATATACTTGTGTGGACCCCTGTTGTTACCTCCACGTGGACTTCTATGATTGGGTTCTGTTTAGTCTCCGACACGTGGCTTTTTTTAGCTTAGTACTCTCCTGTCGGATAGGGAGGTTTTTGACCACGAGACAAGCAAAACCGTTTTTGTAGACTTGTTCTCTCTACTAATAATGTAGCTCTATTTTATAAATTATCTTTTTCGGATCTTCCCTTCTTGTAAATTATTTTATTTTTCTATTAAAATATTATCACTATACATTTCAAGAAAATATGTTTTCATCATTCAATTAATGTCTTATAAATCGTTTATGCTCAATACATAAGGTTTTCCTTTTCCAATGTTCTACAAATATTATTTTGGTAATGTATGATATACTAGATTAGGATCCGTGTTTTACGCGAGTTTATAATAACAAAATTTTAAATCCGTTAATTTTTTTTTTTTTTAAAATAGAAAACAAAATCGGATTACTACTTTAAAAAAATATATATTAAAAACACAAAATTGAAACCTAAGAGTTATGTATTTATTTTAATTCTCATATGTTTTCAATTGAAATATTCAAAACACAGAATCTGTTGCGGATCCTAAGCAACATTAACCATATTTCTTTTGTAGTTCACATATTTTATCAACTATCTTTTTTCTATTCTGCTGCGTTAAAAACTTGGATGCAACTCGAGTCATTCGAGTATGTTAACGATCTCTCCATTAACTCTTTCCAAGCAAACAATGTCTTTCTTTCTCTTCATAGTCATCTCCCTATATGATCTCTCTGCTCTCTATCGAAGTTATGCTTATCAAGATTCGCGTCAAAAATTTCTCTACATGATCTTTCTCCTCAGTGAGCTCATCATCGTCCAATGTCATATCATTAGCATATATGATTTTATTTTTTTTAATTGAAATATATCATAGTTAATCTTATTACGTTTTTTTCCTTTTCTTAAATTCTAATAGATCCCTTTGTTTTATAATAACAAAATTTTAAACCCGTTAAAATGATTTTTTTTTCAAATAAATAGAAAACAAAATCGGATCGCTACTTTAAAAAAATATATATATTAAAAACACAAAATCGAAACCTAAGAGTTATTTATTTATTTTAATTCTCATATGTTTTCAATTAAAATATTCAAAACACAAAAACTGTTGCGGATCCTAAGCAACATAAGCAACATTAACCCTACTTCTTTTGTAGTTCACACACTTTATCAACTATTTTTTTCTGTTCTGCTGCGTTAAAAACTTGAGTATGCAATTCGTGTCATTCAAGTATGTTAACGATCTCCCCATTAACTCTCTCCAAGCAAACAAAGTCTTTCTTTCTCTTCATAGTCATATCCCGTATATGATCTCTCGGCTCTCTATAGAAGTTATGCTTCTCAAGACTCGCGTCAAAAGTCTCTTATTTAATTTTTTTTCCTTTTTTAAAATTCTAATAGATACTTTTGTTTTATTTTCTTTTTTATATTGAAATATATTTTATTCTAATAGATCCTTTTGTTTTATATTCCGTTTTCTTTAGATATATCATTTTATTTTATTTTATTTTTTTTACTATGACACGTGTCGAAATCTTATCGATTAACTTGACTCGCGATCATGTTAATTATTAACTTTGATGCATCCTACTTTATATAATAAGATATATATATATATAATTTTGACAAATTAATTATCCTATTTTTATCATAATTAAAATCTAGATTATGATTCGCGTATACGCAAATATATTATAATAAAATTTAAAAGTCATTAAAATATTTTTTTAAAAAAATAAAAAACAAAATATGACTACTACCAAGAAATATATATGAATTATTTATTTATTTTAAATTTCAAAAACGAAACCTAAGAGTTATTTATTTATTTTAAATTTCATTTATTTTCAATTAAAACATTCAAAACACATAATATGTTGCGGGTACTGAACAACATTAACCATACTTTTCATATAGTTCACACACTTTATCAACTATCTTTTTCTGTTCCGTATCGTTAAAAACTCGGGTATGCAATTCGAGTTCTTTGAGTATGTTAACAATTTTTTCATTAACTCTTTTCAAGCAAATAAAGTCTCTGTTTTTCTTCAAATTCATCTCCCTAATATGATCTCTCTGCTCTCTAGAGAAGTTATATTTCTCAAGACTCGCACCAAAAGCCTTTCTACGTGATTTTTGATATCCCCTCTTCAGTGATCTCATCATCGTTTAATGTCATATCATTAGCATCTAGAATTTTCTTTTTTTAATTGAAATATATCCTAGTTAATCAAATTTTTTTAACATTTTTTTTTTGTTTCTTCCTTATATGATATTTCTGCTCTCTAGAGAAGTTATGCTTCTCGAGACTCGCATCAAAAGCTTCTCTACATGATTCTTGCTATCCTCCTCCACATTGAACTCATCATCGTCTAATGTCATATCATTAGCATCTAGAATTTGTTTTTTTACTTGAAATATATCTTAGTTACTCTAATTTACTTTTTGTTTTTATTTTCCTTTTCTTAAAATGAAATAGATCATTTTGTTTTACTTTCTTTTTATTAAATTAAAATATATCCTAGTTAATTTTATTTTACTTTTATAATCTTATTCGATAAATTTGAGTTTTTTTTAAAAATTTCTTTTTTTTAAAATAATATTTTACCAAGAAACATATCAAAATTTAAAACGATAAAATTGACATGTGTCGAAATCTTATTGATTAACTTGCCACGTGTCAGAAACGTATCAAAATCTAAAGCGATAAAATTGACATGTGTCGAAATCTTATTGATTAACTTGCCACGTGTCATGATCATATTAATTACTAACTTTGACTTTTTTTTAGTAAAATTAAAATTTCTTGTTTACTTTTGTTTTGATTTTCCTTTTCTTAATTGATATATGTCTTTTTTATCTTTTCTTTTATTTTATTTATTTTATTTATTCTTAAAAATAATAATATTTTCCTTTTCTTTTTAGGATTAGTTTATTTTTATTTATAATAATATTTAAATCAAAACACGTGTTATTTATTCTAAAAAATAATAATATTTTTTTCCTTTTATTTTTAGGATTAGTTGATTTTTATTTATAATAAGATTTAAATCAAAACACGTGTCAAAATCTAATCGATTAACTTGCCACGTGTCACGATCATGTTAAAAAGTAACTTTGATGCATCCTACTTTAAATCTGTCTCTTATACACATCTAGATGTGTATAAGAGACAGCTACTAGAATATCAAATAATAAAAATATTAACTAACTTTTAATAATTTGATTTTTATTTATAATAATATTTAAATCAAAACACGTGTTATTTATTCTAAAAAATAATAATATTTTCCTTTTATTTTTAGGATTAGTTTATTTTTATTTATAATAAGATTTAAATCAAAACACGTGTCAAAATCTAATCGATTAACTTGACACGTGTCACGATCATGTTAAAAAGTAACTTTGATGCATCCTACTTTATATAATAAGATACATAGATTATATAAAAAAAGAAACAAAATCGAGTAGAGTTTAGAGAGGAACTTTAAAGAAAACCCACGAAAAAATTGTTTCTATGCTTCCTATTCGTTATAGTTCAAAACTTTAGAATACAACAACGAAGAAGAAGCTAAGTAAGTAGTACCCTGAGATAGTCTTAACTTGTATCAGTGTATTTAAACGTTTTTCAAAAGCTTATGACTTTTAGAGCTTAATCCTAAAAACAAAACGAAAACCAAAAAAATGTGACTACTTTAAAGATTCCAAGCTACAGGCACACTAGGCGGCTTTCTCTTCTAACTTTTCTGTTGGTTCCCAGTTTTGCATTATGATTTAGAGAGCGTAGTAGTAACCAAGCACGAGAAGCACCAGCACCACAAGAGCAGCAGGAATTGCCCAAACCAAGTAACTACTCGACTTCTTATGCTTCAGGCTCGGTCTTGCGAGAGGAGTTTTTAGTCCCCTTCTGTGAATCCTATGCCTTATATGTTTCTTCCCCTTTGAGACTTTTTCTTCCACGGGTCTCTCCATTTCTTGATCTTCAACCTCGTCTTTCTCTGGTTCAGAAGCTTCTGGAACTTCCTCAGGCTCTGCAGCGTCGTCTCCAGCTTTCTTCTTTGCTTTCCTCTCACGCTCCTGAAAGACCAAGACGAAGATGTCATCCTCCAAATAATTATTATACGAGGAATGAAGAATGAAAAAGGTATTTTAGGGATATAAAGTCATTTCCTTTTCTTTCTTCTCAGCTTCCTTTTGAGCTCTTATAGCTGCTTTTGCTGCAGACTTTTCCGCCTGTTTCTTTTTCCTTTCCATGGCTTGTTTGGCTTTAGCAATCTCTTCTTGCCTTCTCATCTCTTTAAGCGTAGCTTCATCAACCGGTTTTGGCTCTTCCTTCTGCGGTTTTCCAAGTCCATATACTTCGTCATCATCATCAGAGTTGGGCTTAGCCTCCTTTGCTTTCCTGGTATCTTTAGCTTTGTTTCCGGATTCTTTCTTGGGAACACTGACATCTGGCTTTGGGGCAGAAACTGGATTCTCCTTAGGCTGTATTGTTCTAGCTTTAGGCACAACCTCTGTTTCAGAAGGCATTGGCTTTGACGAAGGCTCTGGGGCAACCAAAGGCTTCTCTTCAGGGCTCCTCATACGTCCATCTCCGCTTAGCTGCCTAGCGTCCAGTGATGGCAAGAGTCTCTTTTCATAATCTTCTTTGAACTTCTTGTCACTGCACCAGAGTGACATGAATTTCTCACCCTGACAAAAGACAAAGAACCAAAAATGTAAACTATAAAGACCCAAAACGTGCGGAAACTCCAGGGAAAGCATTAGTTTGTCATCAAAGAGCAAACCTCGGCATGAGAGAGCGCCTCAAGTTTTTCTACTTTCTTTTGCGCAGCCAAGTCTCTAGCTTTGTTCAACACACCACGGCTTTGGTAAAAGTTTGCATTCTGTAGAACAATACAAAAAGTACAAAAGAGCATCTCTTAATCCACAATTCCCACAATTCCATTGTTCATCACAGAAAATGCTCCAAAGTTGTAGAAATGCAAAGATCACTTTCATTCACAAGTCAGTTTCAGAAAGACAACGACAGAAAGTTCGAATATACCTTGGCATCACGCTGCTTCCTGGTCTCTTGAATGTTTGAATAAGTTTTGTCCCTCTTCTCAGTCACAATCTTCAGCTCATCCTCCAGCACTTGAATCTCGTCTTTTGAAGCTTTTATCTTCTCACTAAGCTCATTAATCCTTGCTGAAATCGCTTGCCGCTCCTTTTTAACTCCGTCCAGACCAGAACCCATTGACTAGGGAAACATCACAAAAGCATATGAAACAGTTTCTTTTTTTATTTATTTTGTGTCTGAGACCCAACAAACTTTGCTTACCTTAACTTGATCTTGGATGTCTTCTTTATGACCCAAAGACTCCCTGATTTTGGCTCTCATTGCCGCATTAGCAATGACCTTGCCCCTTGTCCCCTCAAGCTGCTTGATCTCTTTGAGAAGCTGCTTCTCCTCGTTCAACGTATTGCTTTCGTGTTGGATACGATATTCCAAGCCGCGTATCTTCCGTTTTCACCAACACAGGGGGTAATTAGCAAAACCAGAAGAACCGATCAAAACATAAATACTATTTGCTCAGACCATCATACCATATCATTCAGCTCTTGCTCAGACGAACAGATACCAGGCCCGCGAGTCCCACCGTCATTGCCCCTCAGCTTTCCAAGTGCCTGCTGCAATGGCTCCATTTCTCTCCTCTTCTCATCGAACATGTTATTGAACCCCTTACGCTCAGATTTCAACGGCTCCAGAAGATTGAATAACTCAGATTTCTCAGCCTAAGCAACACACTTCCAACATCACAGCCAAACCCATAAATTTTTAGTATTCTTCCACTGCAAAAATGAGTTTCAAACTTACTTACCCTCTTAGCTTTCAGCTTCTCGAAAACTCCAGCTCGAGCAAGGTTCAACTTCTGATGCTCTTGGTCAAGCTGATCAAGCTTAGCTTTGATTTTGGGGTCCTCGTAAGAGCGTTGCCTGACAAAGTAGAAAGCATGTCGCTTCTTCTCTGCAGGCCAGTCTTCAGAGACATCTTTGGGAACGTCAGATTTGGATACATTGTTGTCAGTCTCTTCTTCAACTTTGCTTGGCTCGTCGTGTGAGCCAAACGTGATCGAGACTTTATCTCCTCTCCCGTTCTGCTCGGTTTTGCCCTCCAACGGCGATGGAGCAACCTCGAATCCGTCAGAGTTTCCGACCATTGATAAACTCAACCTCTCGAAACAGAGGGGAACCTGATCTGCCCAATAATAACATATAAACGTTTAATGTTCGAACGGAACGATCTCTACGAATCGGATAACATCACAATTTGTAAAATCTTGACATGGTGAAGCGGAATCTCAAAAACGAACCCCAAATGGGCAATTTTCAAGTATCGTAAAGGATCGATCTTTTAAAAAGGAGAGTTCAAAAGCAAGAAACTTTAAAGATTGCAGACTTAAAGGGATTATCCTCGAGATGCTGAAAAATTAAACCCAGAATCGCAGATATGCATCATAGAGAAGAAGAATTCGAAGTGTAAAAAAAAAAAAAAAAATCAAAGCTGAACCAAAAAGTGAAATCGAATTATTCTCTGGGAAGTCAAAATTGGCAAGAAAATTAAACAGAGGTGATCAAAACGAATTCTGAAAATTCAAAAACAGAGTTGACGAACAGAACAAAACCCCAACCAAGAATGGAAGAAAAGGTAGAAGAAAATCAAGTAGCTACAAAAACCTAAATTGCGAAAAAAGAAACATATATAAATCGGGCAGAGAACAAGGAATGCTGCATAGGTTACCGTGAAAGGGTAAAAAGAAGGAGAGAGATGGAGATCCGAAGAAGAAGACCCTTTTAGAGAATTACGGAACTCTGGAAAATAAAAAGGGACTAAAATCTTCAGTTTACTACCTGTCCCGCTCTTTAAAGCTTTTTTCTTTCATTTATCTACTAAACCGCTCTATTGGGGCTAGCTACTCGTTGACTCGGTGGTGGGTTGATAGATTAATTTTTTGTTTTGTTTTTGTCAACGTTAATAGACTAATTAGTACACAAATCAAATAAAAACTAGAATTTTTACCTGGCTACGCACGGGAATATTTTTCTTTCATAAATTTTTAATAAAATAAAATGTTTATTTTTCTTCTTTATTTATTTTTATATATGACACAAAACTTTCTTTGTATATGCAATATACAGTGAACAATCATTTTCCAAATCACTGATTTTGATTACCACAAAAATAAGGATTAAAAAGAAGGATCTCTTCATTAAACCGATAGACACTATAAAAAAAATTACAAAGAACGTATACTAAAGAAGCAAAGATTTTAATGCATATAAATTTAGTTCAAAAAAAAAGAAGATTTTAATGCATACTGTTTGATTGTTTCAATGAAAACAGAATTCATCATATTTCAAGATTTTTACCGAGGTGAGTATATGGTTGGAGGTGAACTTTTTGCCATCGACTACATATTTGATCTGCAGGAAAAAAACCAGAAATTATAATTAACAAAAGTGGATGTGCTGCTTAATATAAGAGATTAAGAAATGCCTTGCATAGAGTAAAATGTAAACGTGAATGCGATATGAGAAATGAATAGGTGGAAGATGATGATAAATTACCTTGAATTGAAAGTATAGCTTAAATCAAAGCTAAACCAATTCCTAACTGTATGCTTTTGTTTGCAAATCCTAGTGAAGAAAGGATGAGTTAGGTTAGTGTAGATACTAAATCAATAGACAGAGAACGCAAGTGGTAAGAATTGAGAGATGAGTTTGTTTAACCGTAGAAGAAAACCATAGGATGAATGGTTGGATAAAATGTATGTAACTAAGTACAGTTACAAAAAAAAAAAAAAAAAAATGTATGTAACTAAGTATTAATGGAAACGTAAGTAACATTCAGTAAAAAAAAAAGAAGTGAAGAACACCTGTCAAACTCAGAGTTAATGTGATTGAATGAGAATGATGCGAAGATGGTGGCTCGAACGGTTAAAATGGATATAATAATTTTATTTTCTTTTTATTTTATTGGAAAAAAATAAATTGTTGTGTTTTAATTTTTTTTTTAAAATGACACATGTCAAACTCACAATTCACAACTAACTTGTGCTTTATAAGTATGAAGATGAGATTGTTTAACCAAAGAAGAAAACCATAGGATGAACGGTTGGATAAAGTGTATGTAAATGTGTATTAGTGGATACGTAAATAACTGTCATTTTTTAAAAAACAAAATTGAATAACACCTGTCAAACTCATAGTTAATGTGATTATATGAGAAGGATGCAGAGATGGTGGCTTGAACGGTTAAAATGGATATAATAATTTTATTTTATTTTTATTTTTATTGGAAAAGAAATAAACGGTTGTGTTTTATTTTATTTTTTAAATAAGAAATGACACATGTCAAACACACAATTCATAACTTACTTGTGCTTTATAAATATAAAACTAGTTGGAGACATACAGAGAGAGAAGCACTTTTTAGTTTTTTACCATTGCAGTCTAGTGTTAAATCTATATTTTTGTACCATTGCACAAGTGAAAGTTTAAACCAACCCACAAATCTAGTATATCACTCCCTTCAAACAAGAACAATGAGAAACCATTTCCAATTGCCCTCGACCATTTACCATAAACCTAAACCGGATCAAACCAAATTAAGAAGAAGATCAAGTTGAAGAAGAGCCCCGCTTGCGACCGAGGAGGCTCGCGAACGCTGCCACCTTCCCCATGGTTTTCAAAGCCGCTTTGGAGCTTGGTCTTATCGACACCCTCGCCACCACCATAGGCGATGGTTTGTGGCTCTCACCTTTTGAGATAGCACTAAGACTCCCAACCAAACCTAGTAACCCCGAGGCTCCGGGGTTATTAGACCGTATGCTGCGGTTACTCGCTAGCTATTCGATTTTAAAGTGCCGTAATGTTGTAATAGAAGATAGCGGTCAAACCGACAAAATCGGGAGGGTATATGGAGCCGAGCCGGTATGCAAGTTACTCTTGAACAATAGTGATGGCTCAGGCTCTTTTGCGTCTCTGATGATGATGAACCTTAGCGATGTCAACATCAAGACTTGGTACTTTATTTGTATTTGAAAACTAACACACAAAACCATGCATAGTTGATTCTTTACATTCACTAAACCAGCTCGTCTTATAATACTTAGCTAAAAAGGAAAAAACAAATAAGAGTTTTCAAATTCTTTATCCAGCTTATTATGAAAAGAAGAGAGATAAAAAAATGTGGAAGCTGAGTTTAGTTTTTTTTCATCACTTGCATTAAAATTTAATTATCTTTGTTAATTTAAAAATGTAAATTAAATCACCCAATAAAAAAAAAGAATGATGCATTTAAATTATTGTATTATATAATATTGATATGTTTATGATGTTTTAAATTAAATTTGAATTTTATTTATTTTTTATTTATGTTATATTAATTTTTTAAATAGTTAAATTTTATGTATAGTTAATAGTTGGCTAATATTTATTTGTATTATGTGATGAGGTTTTTAATTAAATTTGATGTGAACCAATAAGGGAGAACTGATGTGTTATCACTGGAGAACCCTCTTCATCTATTATATAGTAGATCCCAACCGACTTGAATGTATTTTAACTCAGACTCTAATGGGGTAAAAGTTAACTAACACGATGAAAAAGCTAATGAAACAAAGTAAGTAGGTCAAATATGCATGGTAGTGTTACATGTATATATATATACACATATATGTATCTTCATTTCATCATCCTTCTTCGGTCCTTTCTAGTCTCTGCGTTTTTCTATTTTCTTTCTCTATCAAATTTCTTAAGAAAATGGCTTACACATCATTAGCAGTAACGTTTTTCGGAGATCTTCCCAAATCATCGTCGGAAGATTTTTCCAGTCTTCTGAGTGAAGGAATCTTCAAGAGTGAAAGGGATCAAGTGAAGGCGTTCACTACAAGAAAACATGTCGGTGTCTGACCAAATTTCTGACCAAAGTGTTGATAGGAAATAAATCTGATTACTTAGTGACCAATTTCTGACCAATATATGAATTTGGTCACAAATTGATCGATAATTTTTGATGAATGATATTCGTCAGAATTTGAACAAAACTTTCTGACCACGTTCTGACCAAGTGTTAATAGAAAATAAATATGACTACTTATTGACCTACTTTCGGCTAATATATAAATTTGGTCATAAATTGATCGATAATTTTTGATGAATGATATTCGTCAGAATTTGGAAAAAACTTTCTCACTATGTTCTAACCAAAAATAAAAAAATGGTCGAAAATCAATCAAAACTTTTAACAGAAATTTTGGTTGGAAATCGATCAGTAGTTTTCGACTAGTTTTTGACCATTTTCGAAATACTTGAATAATGTTTTTACCAAATTTTGACCAAATATAATTAATTTAATATTTTCATAATTATTGTATAACTGATAAAAAAAATTCACAATTAATAACTACAAAATGGTTATAATACACAAAAAATAGTATATATATTTTTAAATAAACATCACAATGATTTAATCATAGTTGCATAATTAAAACACAAATTTATTCTGATTCAGATGAATACTTTGATGATGTTGAGTTGTAAGGTTCTTCGAATTCTCCAATATCTTCTTCTGAACCTTCTATCATATCGTGTGTCACTAGGTTCTGTAAATCAACTAATATCGTGTGTCACTAGGTTCTGTAAATCAACTAAAGATGTATTCTCTACAAAATATGGCCAACCAAAGTTTGGAAACCAACTCATGTTTGTTACAACAGATCATTTTCTACGACTCCGAAAACTCATCCTCAAGGGTTTATCTGAGTTAGTAACTGTGATGCAAGAGTCTTGTTTCCGCGTAACAAATGTAGCCTTCTGAGCAGCTGAGCAGTTTATGTGCATCTGAGCAGCTTTCTCAATTGAGATGTCTGAAGCGAGGCTCGGACACAATAGACAGGGGCGGTGAAGTTTCTTGGGGATATAATGCTGTTGTACAACGTTGGTGGTGAGAGAGCAGAGAAGATCACGGAGTGCATGAAGTCCATTTGTGAAGGTGAAGATAGGCTTCAAGGTGATTTAGAGAAAGCAAAGGGAAAGGATCTCGTTGCCTTGTTGTCCAAGACGGAGGAAGAGTATCGGCATCTACTAGATGAGGAGGAAACTCACGTGGTAAAAGGACGTCAACTGATGAACAACGCTTCTTTCGATTTCAAATGGGAGCACATGACAGCTAGTTAGTACCGTTCGGAGATCGAGGTTAACATAAAAGGAGACGCAATCTGCTTCGTGGAATTACTCGCCCACTACCTCAATGTCAGGACCATAAGTGGAGGCAGGCCCGGCTCAATGGTAGACAAGATCCAGAGCTATAAAAAGTTAATGGGCCCTAGTTATTGTTATGAGTTTATAAAAAAAAAAATTATCATGGCCCTTTTAAATAAGAAAAACAAAAAAAAAAAAATTAGACCCTTTTAACAAACCAAAAAACAAAAAAAAAACACAAAATTAAGTTTGGACCCTGTGCAAAAGCACCTCCGTCACATGCATAGAGCCGGCGCTGAGTGGAGGGTGAGATTTCTTTAATTAATTCAATACCTAACCTATCTCTTACTTCATGCATCTTTAGGAAATAACTCTTACAATATTGTTGCTCATTTACATATATATATTGTACGTAGGATTAATTTTGTTGCTCACTTCGAGTTCGTTCGTTTTGAGGCGTCACAAGCATGGCATTTGTCGATCAAAAGCGGTTCTGATGCGGTAACTCATCGCAGCAAGAGTTTCAGCAATTAAAACTTAACCCGGTTGTTATTGTTTAGAAATTAATTTGTAGTTAGAGTTTGAAATTTGCAATATATGATTTAGAGCGACTTAATTTTTAGATATAAGAAAAAAATTTAAAACTAATTAAGAAGATTAAAAAAATGTTTTTACATGTAAAACATTTGAAAGTCTTCAAAAACTTGTGTTCCAAAAGATTCACAAGTTCCAAAAAAATTATAGCTAAAATAGATTATTACAATACTTGAACTTTACTTATATGATATTTGCTAGATTATTTTGACCGCATGCCACACATTCTCTTTGTAAAGCTATAGTCGAGACTCAAGAGATTTCGATGTTTTCTTTAGAGGATTCTGTTTCAATCGAATATGACACCTAAGTATCTACCTAAATGTGTCGTTAGGCTTACCTAAACTGAACACAGAACACCACCTTAATGAAACTGGCTAATTGAACAAACATGCTCTCGCGCGCTAACATGGCTACTGTCGCTTATAAATTAACCATAACAATCAAAATAATAGATATAATGTGCTGAAGAATAAAAGAAAAGACATAATGTTGGCTGGATATCTAATCTTGGGTTAGTCACCTAACGAAATGTCTCTGACACCATTGAGATTTCACCCTATAAAATGGCACAGAGTGTGAAACTGCACTCCAACCCAATTATATTTAGCATCTCTCCCTTCAAACAAGAACAATGGCAAACCATTTTGAAGTGCCTTCCTCAACCATTTACCCTAAACCTAAACCTGGTCTAACCAAAGAAGAACAACAAATTGAAGAAGAGGCCAGATTGCTAGCGAGGAGGCTCTCGAACGCAGCCGCCTTCCCCATGGTTCTCAAAGCCGCTTTGGAGCTTGGTGTTATCGACACCCTCGCCACGATAGGCGATGGTTTGTTGCTCTCACCTTCTGAGATAGCACTAAGTCTCCCAACCAAACCTAGTAACCCCGAGGCTCCGGTGTTGCTGGACCGTATGCTGCGGTTACTCGCTAGTTATTCGATCTTAAAGTGCTGTAATGTTGTAATAGAAGATAGCGGTCAACCCGAAAAAACCGGGAGGGTATATGGAGCCGAGCCGGTATGCAAGTTACTCTTGAACAATAGTGATGGCTTAGGCTCTTTTGCGTCTCTGATGATGATGAACCTTAGCGATGTCAACATCAAGACTTGGTACTTTATTTGTATTTGAAAACTAACACACAAAACCATGCATAGTTGATTATTTACATTCACTAAACCGCTTATGACCATCTTTTTAAAACCGGTTTACAACAAATAGTTTCTACTTATACCATCAAATGACGAACTAGACCTTCTTTTTTCCAGGAGACACCTCAAAGATGTGATATTAGATGGAAAAGATGCATTCACTTCTGCCCATGGGATGAAACTATTCGAGTACATGCAGTCAGATGAACAATACTGCAAACTGTTTAGTCGGGCAATGTCGGAATCTTCCACTATGGTTATGGAAAAAGTTGTAGAAGCTTACGTTGGATTCAAAGATGTGAAGACTTTGGTGGATGTGGGAGGAGGACTTGGTAACACACTAAGCCTCATAACTTCCAAGTATCCTCATATTATGGGTATCAATTTCGATTTACCTCCGGTTCTAGCCCGTGCTCCTCTTTATCCCGGTATGAATCATGTTTTTATATTAAAACAAATTAAAATAACATATTAACATGTATAGAAATTTTCAGTTCTATGGAAAAATGATCAAAAAATAATATTCCAATTCACGTTTATCAAAACTAATAATTTCACAAGGGAAGGTTATATATATGACTATGATTGATGAGTTGCTTTATTTACTTTTAAGTTATAAATACCAATACTTGTCGATCTCTAATAAAGAACTGCTGAAATTGAAGCCAATGCAAATTCTATGAAATTGCCAAAATAATAGGAAATTATTAAGCTTAATAAATATATTGTGCACAAACACAATAGTCGTTATAGGGTTTGATTGGTTCTCCCGCTAACACCCGCAAATGCAGTTTTGCGGGTGGTAGTGGTTGTTGGCGTTTGGCAACAATCACTCAAAACGTTTTGTACCGCTTTTTATCCCTCAAAATCAAAAGTTTCTTACAGCTAGGGTTTGCGGTTGCGGGCGATTACAGGTGAATAATTAAAAAAAAAAAAAATTACAATTTTTTTTTAAAATCAATATATATATAATATTTTTTATAAAAATAAGATTTGAATATTATAATTAAAAATAAATAAATAAATTTGACGCTTTTTAACTAATATTTATTAATAATCTTTTATAATTTTATATGTATAAGATCTATAAACTCTAATTATTTTGTTAAATTTTATCTCCATCACTAATATATCTAACAACTAAAATTCTTTTTATCTAATATCTCCATACAAAAAAAAACAATTTCTCTATTGAAATTTGAAAACACAACTTTCATCCAAACTAAAAAAATTAAAAATAAACATAAGTATTATGCACATATTAATTTATAATTTTTATAATTAATTATGTTTAATTAATAATTTTATAGTTTTTTATAATAATATGGCTTTTGATGTTTTTTATAGTTATAAAATATGCTTATATTGTTAATTTATTATTTAACCGCTATTGTACATGCATGTTAACCAGTCGTAAATATCTTACAAACACACCCATTTTCAACTGTTGTACCAATTGTACAAACCGCTTAATAACGCTGTTAAGTATTAACCGCAATCGCGCGTTTCCGCAAACTCCCGCAATCGCTGCGTTTGAGCTAGTCAAACCCATAATAGTAGTTGTTATTCATCTATCAACGTACGATTTTTAATTTTAGTAAAACTTGTTTCAGGCATAAAACACGTAGCGGGAGATATGTTTATAAAGATTCCAAATGGAGATGCCATTTTCATGAAAGTAAGTCCTACATATATATCTCAACCGATTTATTTATTCTTGCAAGTTAAATACAAAATATTTAATATCAAAGTCATTCATAACAGTGGATCTTACATGATTGGACGGACGAACAATGCATAAAAATTCTCGAAAATTGCTGGAAAAGTCTTTCAAAAAATGGAAAATTGATAATAGTGGAAATGGTTCTACCAGCAGAAGCGGAGAGCGGAGATGTATGTTCGAACCTCGTGTTTGGTATGGACATGACAATGTTAACACAATGTTCGGGTGGTAAGGAGAGATCTCTTTCAGAGTTTGAGAATTTGGCATATGCATCAGGCTTTTCTCGTTGTGAAATCGTATGCCCTGTTTATCCATTTTCCATCATCGAAATGTATAAATAGATTTCGACATATCTCACTCACTCACTTATACCATATCACCCCGTCCCACACGTTCTTGCTTCTATTTGGGATAATAATGTTTGCGATTATTGGTTATGTAACGTTTGTTGTGTGATCCTTTGTTCTTAATAATTTTATTGTGTGTAATAATCTGTCAGTGTCTTTGTGGTGTAATGTTCTATCAATATAAAAACGGTATTATGAATAAGAGATATAATATGTAATTTGTGACTTTTTCTTCTCGTATAAGAAAGCTTGACCTCTTTGGTGAATAATGAGTAAACCAAAAAACAAAAAGCAGTATCATGCTTTAACGCTCTAGGAGATTAAAATTTATGTTACAAAAGTACGATACTTGGAGCACAATTTAAGGACACGCGATCTAGAAGATGTTGTAGCTTAACCAAAAACTCCACATTACATGGGAACATCTGGATCCAACCTTCTCTGGATAGCAGCTGCACCCTGCGTATTAATATTAAGAGCGAAGAAAACGTTGCATCAATAACAAAATCGAAAAAAATGAAACTGTGGATGAAGAGATATTATAGGGTTTTTGTATCAAACAAACCTCCATGTCCCCAATCTTGTATAAGTAGACCATTTCTTCCTTTAGCCGAGCTTGCTCTTTCATAGCTTGAGCCTGCCATTGCATGATAATAATTCATCAGTAACCAGATTAATGGCAAAGGAAACAACAGCGAGATTCCCCACAAGAAACTAACCATTCCGCCTTCCATTGATCGTTTTAGAGCCATCACTTCTTCTTCCTTCTGCTTTTCGCGTGCTTCCTGCATCTCTAGCCTGAATCATGCACAGAAAAAAAAAGATATTCCTTTTAAGCAATCCATCCACAGTATTACTAATATTTATGTGACTGCTGATGTAAAGTAAGAATCTTTGGTTACCGGCGTTGTTCCTCGTCATTAAACACAGTACGTTCACTCTTCCCAGCTTTCTTCAAACCCTTTTTCATCTCCTTTTCCAACTTACGTCTATAGTAACCATCAATGTCATAGTATCTGCAAATAACAGATAGATACCGAATGAACAACTATTCTTTCACCATACTAACAACATGTATGCATCCACAACAGAAGAAGAAGCTTACTTTTTGGAGGTGAATGTACCAGTATTGTGATCCTCCATGAAACTGTGGAAGAATCAATTGCACAATATTATTATCAGAAAAAACAAAAAACGAGCTTCATGTGAACATAAACACTGGAGATACATCAGAACATATAAATCACTCGGTACATACTCTTTAAACATTTTCTTCTCTTCCCAAGGTGGCAAGCTTTCCAAGTTAACCTGTTGGAGCAAGCAGAAAAACCAAAAAATCAATTCGAAAACAGGGCTAAGTTTTAGATTAATCGATTTGAAAATTCAAAGCCAAGAAAATAGGATCATATAAGGTTACAGAGCAGATAAATGTTTTACCTCTTTTACTTCAAGCAACCATGCTGTGAACTCTGGTCGTTTATTCCTACATATATGAGTAAATCAACAGCTTCAATATCCGGGTAACAATCAACAACATTCTCACGAAGACTCAACATTGAAGAACTAAAATCACATCCACGAGTATCTATGTAATAGCTCAAGATTTTTTTAAAAAAGATGGAGTCTTTACCACATATCAGTTTCTCTGATGATTCCAAACTTTCCCCAGGATTCAGTGACGGCTCCTTTCTTCCCTTTATCAGATTTCTTCTTCTCCTTCTTCTTCTTCCTCTCTTTTCTCTTCCTATCTCCATCAACTCCTTTCTCCTTCCTCCCCTTCTTCTTCTCTTTCTCTCGCTTCCTTCTCTTCCTCTCTCTCTCTTCTCTCTCCCTTCTCTTCCTCTTCCTTCTCCTCCGCTCATCCTCACTCTCACTCTCCTCAGAGTCCGAGTACTCCGACGAATAATCCGACTCAGATTCTGATTCCGAGCCCGAGCTACTACTCGAATCATCGTGATACTTCCTGCCTCGTCTACTCCGAGATTTCCGATCTGATTTCCTTTTCACACTCCCATTTCTACTCCTGCGTCTCTCTTCCTTCTCCGATTCGGACTCGCTACCACTCTCCAATCCCGAACCAGAATCGGACTCTCTGCCGCCTTTTATTCTCCTCTTAGATTCGCGGCGACTCGCATCTTCTTCTTCGCCGGGCTCCTTTCCGACACCGCTCGCTTTCTCCCTGGATGATTTTTTTATGTAGTCTCTATCCTCTGCGTCGCCTTTCGCGTACTCCGGCGGAGAACCGTCGTGGTCTCTTCCCATCTCGCTAAATCGCCGGCGAGCTATCTCGACCCTAGATCGAAGGCGTAGTGAACCCGTTTAAAATCCCCAAAGCAATGCGAATTGGGCTGTGGTTGATAAAAGCCCATTATTAAAAAAATAATATTGTCGTAGACGTAGGCCCATTAGTAAAGACACCAACATGGCAACGGACATTAAAATGGACAAAAACAATGAGGAATTTTTTTCAGGTGATTGGCTTGTGATGTTTAATGAGATCGTGTTTGGTGATTGGCTTTTGATTTCTAAGACCCATGTATAAACATAACAAAAAGAAAGACTCTGTTCATAAAAGTCATCATATATTTTTGGAGCATACATACACAACTATGTATAAATAAATAATTGTATGGTTTAGACAAATACAACAGTGACAAACAATGGCTTATACAGCTCTGGACGACCAAGCAAGTTATTTACATTACAGACAACAGACTGTACAAAAAAAGGAGAGCTAGAAGAATGAACAACTAAGAAGACTCAGAACAAAAACAGGCAGAGGAGAATACAGCAAAGGAAGAAGATCGATACCCGATGCAGAGATTTCTCTAGCTGCACCATCCTCTGGTTGTTGTTCGCGGATCGCGGGTTTTGGTAAGGATGAGACAAAGTGTTCGTAAACGTTCCAAACATCCTCGTGTGGACCATGTCCCCGAACATTCCAATCACCGGGTACAAGAAACTCATCATCACTGCATTAGCCAGATCAGTTGAAGAATCCGTTGCAGTGAAGCCACCGTAATGACGAGGAGACTGAGCTTGATGCAGGGCTTGATGATGATGATGGTGCAAGCTCGGGTTGAGAGATGAAGCTGAATGGGTCATATTGTTTAAAGGGGAAGAAGCGGGTCTTTGGGGAATTGTCGTAGCTTCTGAAGACGAAGAAGACATGCCTCTTCCGTAAAGAGGAACCAATGAACCGATGGATATGTTGGATTTGCAGACAGGGCAGTCTTGTTTCTGAATAATGGAGACAGGAGATGATTTCTGCACATCTAACCACCTGTAAATGCATGGCCAGCAGAAGAGATGCCCGCAGAGAGTGACCACCGGATCGTGTGCAGTGTCTAGACAGATGTTGCAATCGAAACAGCCGCTTTCGTTAGAGTTTGCTTCACTTGGGACCGTGATGAGATTAGGCATTTTTGTCAGTACAAAACCATCACCATGTGCTCGTTGAGCATCAAACCTGAAGAAGTTTCCTTCCATATCCTGATTCAGGGAAAACACAATAAGGTCAGGTCATAAGCTAACTACATTTCTCACCAAACGGTATGCATAATATCATAGGAACATTCTTCTACGGTAGAATAAAGCACACGACTTTAAGAACTGAATAGCCCATAGAACACTTGACATTGAAAATACCATTAATCCACTAGAGAGACGGCTTTAAAGTTCAAAGAAAAGATACAGAGCTAGGTCAATGACGAGTTCACAAGATGCAGAGATTCAGAATACAGTCATGATGATGGAATTCGTGTATCCGGTAGAATAAAGCACATAACTTTATGAGAACCCAACAACCAAAACAAAAAACTCACTCAGAAAAGATACCAAAGCTATGTCACAGAAGAGCTCAGAGGGCAGAGAGATTCATCAACGGAAGCTTTAGCTAATATAATCATATAAACTTAAATGCCTATCTTGACTTCATCAATTCTGTGAAATGGTGATTTTTTATCTATCATCTAACTCAGAATTAGTTGAACACAAACCAGATGTTACGGATAACTATCCCAGAAGCCAATGATTGATCTGATTTGACTAACAATGTCGAAAGATCAAAACCCATAAGCAAAGTCAATCACAATGCAAAAGTTATCATCATGTGTTTCGGAAAAACTCCAGATTATGGAACCTAGAAACTACATTTACGATTCCAATTTTAATTCGAATTAAGATTTTCAATACTCTGGGAGGGAGAAAGAAACAAAAAATAAAAACCCCAATTTTGTTTTTGCATAAATCCAGAAAATGGGAGGGTTACCAATCGGATGAGAATGGATAAAGAAACTGCAACAACAACCACTCGAGAGGATTTAGAACACGAGAAAACTCACCGTGACGGAGATAGACGACGGCGATTATAAATTAAAAGCTCGAAATCGCGAAGGAGAAGGCGGAAGAAGAGGGATCTCAGGGGGTTTCGAAGATTTTGAGAGAGCAAGAAGAGAGATTTCCACGTACGCTATAATATGATGATCGATAATGATGTCGAGGTTAGTGACGACCACGATAATGATTGGCGACTTGTTCTTCGTCTTTTAGCTATGGCAAAATATCTAATAAAATTATTCATAATACATAAAGAATACACTTTTTTGTTCAAATAAAGATAATCTTGAGAAAAGGATAATAATTGCCTATGATTTATGAGGTCGCTTAAAAACAACCACTAATGAGGATTATGCTAATCTTAATACTAATAGTATCATTTTCAGCACCGAACACTTGAAACTAAATTGAAACAACGCACGATAAAACTAAACAGAGCAAATATTTTAAATCTAAGTTAATAACTAAATTGTTCAATAACATTGTTTAATTTTAGATTATACTCAAATCTCATGGGTATTTCCCCCTGTTTTTGTGATCCTTTTGGTGGTTAACCTACATTAATAATATTAATTACTAAGGTGACCTTAATTTTTCTAATCAAATACTGTTTTGAGATTTTATGGTTTGTCTCTGTTTTGATTTGTTGTTTGTTTTTTTTGTAATGTATAACTGAATTCAACAAAAAAAAAAAACTGTTCATAATTTGACCTTAAACTGTTAAACAGAGTGAAACAGAGTAAAAATTGAAAAGCAGATTTAAGGAAGCTTCATCTTCGGGTACCAAACCAGACGATGAGTGTAAATTATACTTCCAAATTGTCATCAAATTATCCACTTTTACACTCATTATCTAAACATTTTTCAAATTTACATTTAGATGGTCCAACTTGATTAGAGTTTTTATTCTATTCTAAATATAAAATGTGACTAGATTGTTTATATTTTCTGTTTGACTGTAAATTTGAAAAATGGCTGATGAAACTCGATTATAAACCTCTTTAAGACATGTACATAGAGTAGTCGTAGAACCATTTGATCTCTACATCCTATTACTATAGTTACTAATAATATATTTTGAATAAATTCTTCATTCAGCTTTTTCTTTAAACTTAAAAGTTAAAAGTAATCATATTCCTTTTGCTAGAGCTGCACACTCCAGATTAAAATAAAACAAAACAGATAATTATCACTAAGAACTAAATAATTCAATAACATTATTTAATGAACTTAGTAGCTCCAGCTGATTTCAGCATGGCCAGAGTTAGACGCTGCCGTTTCATGCTTCTTCTTGTTATTCTTCCGTCTTCTTTTTTTCATTGAAGACGTTTCTATCTCCTCTTCATCTTCTTCATCCACCATCTTCTTCTTCTTGCTGCTCTTGTTCCTCTTCTTTCGAGACGACTCTCTCGTTTTCTTACCAGGAGTGTCTACCACTGGAGTAATGTCTCCGTTCGCAGTATCCCCTCTTGGGAACGAACCTTCCTCGTCTTCTTCGAGTTGCCAATTGCAGAAAAGACCACCATTGCTTTTGTCATTACTCGACATTGGCAATGGCTCTCCTGCTCCGGGAAGCAAGCTGTTGAAAGTGACGTCCCCGTTCTTCCCACCTTTGCGCTCTAACAGAATCCGGTCTGGTCTGATTATTGTCCCGAGAATGCTTCGGTTTGGTCCTAATGATAGAATCGCTTTCGTGTTTGTTAAAGTAGATAAGGCCATTGCAAAGGCTGATCGAATCTGTATATATAAAGAAAGTTATGTTTTTTTATGAATACACACGATCATCTTGCTTTGCTTATAAAATTAGAGAAGTGAGTAAGAACCTGAAAGTAGTTGAATGAGCTCTTGCCAATATCATTCTCTGGTGTCTGATTATCCAACATAAACAAATAAAACCAAGTTAACATTTTGTCATATACATTCTTTAAAAAAAACAAAAACAAAAAACAGAGCTCGAATCTGACCTGTGGATCCTCGATAGAGATGAGCCCTGGCCGACCTGCGTTCAGGAATCTGGAGGGAGACAGCAAACGAGAAAAGACAAAAACATATGAATGTTAACAGACACAAAAGGTAAGAGGTAGATGTTTCAGGGAGCTTAGATTTTGCTAATTAAGATAAGAATCACGTAAATGTGGGTTTAGTTAGTTACCCTTTGTTGTACTTTGAGAAGAAAGAGCCTCCCATTTTGCAAGATACACCGACATCTGCGGTGTTTAATTTTCGCCCGTAAAAGTCAAAGAATTTAACCTACAATAAGGAGAAACAAGAAAGATTAGATTTTAGCCTTCAAATGAAGCCAATGCAATCAAAAGCTTCAAAATGACCAAAAACATACCAATAGAACTCCCAAGTTATGCTCTGGTGGGCTTCGACCATCTTTGAGATACTGTTTCGTAAAAGAAACAAAGATGCAATTTAGAGATTTCTCTTTTTTTTTCTTTCGGAAAGTGAAAGATCTTTGAGGTACTGTTATGTGAAATTGATGTAACCACTTTTATTTACCTTGAGAAATGCAATGAGCATTGCTAGAAGTGCATATGAACCAATTCCACCACTGTACACCTGCAATAAACATTTAAAGACAAATTATCGAAATGTTTGGCTTCGTGAAGAGGGAAGACATATATTAAAGAAAGGCAGACTATTTCCAGACCTCATTGAGTTCTCTCTGCTGTAGAAATACTTTCAATATTAGACATAATGGTCGTAGAGGAGGCAACTTTAATACGGCATCCTGAAGAAAATAATCCAAGATTTATCATGAGATTACATAGAATCAACGAGATAAGCTGGTAAAAAGTATTATTCAGCTGAAATTGACAAATATTTATGAGAAAGATGAGATCCACCAGTGGAATAAAGTCGACCAAATTAGAAATGTACTATCACAAACCTGTATAAACTCAGCTGCCTTTGGTCCATTCTCCATATCAAAACTGCGAAGCCAGTGCCAAACTTAATAACTTATACTAACTAAATTCACATAATCCATTCACAAAGTCATATGTGTCTGTGTATATATTTGCCGTGATCACAGAGCTTAAACCACGAAGCTTTTGTTGAGGATATACAATTGGCTTAAACTCCAAAACTTTCTAAGAAATCAATCTGCTTACAATCTATCTAAGGAAAAAAGCAGACCGGGTCTGAAAGGGAAGCTAATAGGTAAATAGGAGAATAATAATAACCTTAGATCAAATGAGATACTGCTTTTCTTCTCGACAAACTTGATAATTGGTACACGAGCCTTAGCAATCACCTGCATAGTCAAGAGAGCTCACTATGAGACACGATCTCTCGTGAGATACTGCCATGTTACACCCAGAAAGTATAAGATACCAGAATATTTTTCGCGATTCCGCTTTGCGACAATGCCCTGGAGAGTGCTCGTAGACCTAGTTGAGGATTTGTGATCCCTGATTCCAGAATGACCACCTGCATATACAGCCAACACGAAAAGGATTTAGAAATGAAAAGTCCCTTCAAATACAAAACTTCACAAGCAACTAACTTTGACGTATCAAAACAGTGCTGTCTATGAGGCATGGATCTACATGTTAAGACTCATCCTCAAGAAAGAAAAAAAGGAGACAATTGTCGTGCTTAAGCTCTAAGGCTTTTTCACAGAATCAACCAAGCAAAGAGTAACACTTACATCAATATCACTTGTTGGAAGGTAAAGCCCGGTCCTGTATGATCCGAAAACCTCCACCTGCAACAGAGAACAAACATATACTTAGAGATTACGGTTTTCTTAATCAAAAAGGGATACTCAGAGAGAGATAAAGCTTGAGGTTTCAAAAAAAAGTTTTAACCTTGCAACTCGGCCAGATATATTGAATAACACTTCTAACACCATCCATCGCTGCATCACGCTGCGCCTTCTCTTCACGAGTTGGTAACAAGAAATCGCAGAAATCTACTATCTCTGCAACATCAAAAGACCCAAAGAGAGAGAGAAGCTTCTCAACACTATAATAGAATCAACGTTTTTTTAGCTACTTCAATAAAGCAATCAAATTTAGCAAAGACCCAATTTTTTTTTTCAACATTACCTTTATGCAATTGAAGCATTGGGATCTTAGAACAGCTGTTTTCATTAAACCAGTTAGTCTCTAATCTGGGCTCCTCGGCTTCTTTGTCCTTCTTCCTCTTTCTACTCTTCTTCGACGCCACAACCGGCGTCACAAATTCGCCGCCGTTCTCATTCGTCCCGGCGTCGACGTCCAGCGAGAAGAAGTCCACCGTTTCTGATTCCACCGGCGTAGTGTCGTCGGTGAGATCAGAAATCTCGTTGCGGAAGACAGAGTAGAGGTGAGAATCGCCATGCGCTGCCGGAGACTGATTCGACGGCGGCGATTGATTCGAATCTGAGAAAGAAAGTGGGGTAAGAGTATCGTATACAAAAGCTGTAGCTTCCGTCTTGGCTTGAGACTCCATTGGAGATTGACGGAAGCTAAATCTGGGGTTTAGGGTTTCGAAGCCGCCGGGGAAGAGATTACAAACCAAAAACAATTGTCCGAAAAGGAGGAAACAAGGGGGAAATTTTAATTAATTTTAATAATTTAGAAAAAAAAAAGAATGAAAAAGATAGTTTGGAGAAAAATAATTTTATAATTCTGTTGGGCGTATGAGCGTATCAAACACTGTTATTGGGTCTGAATAGCAACCTAAAACAATACATATTTTTTGAAAAATCGCATAAAAAAACCTTTAAAGTGACAACTACTAACAATTTAAACCTCGAAAGTATTTTACTAGCACAATAAACCATCAAATTAAATATATTAACATATAAAATCTTAAAACTGATTTTTTACTGCGCGCCGTCGGAATATTTAACGGTTCACTATTCATTTCCGTTAAAAAGTGATGTTAATACATTAAATTTATTTATTTTAATTAAAAAATTATATTAAATATTATTTTATTATTTATTATAATTAAAAATAAATAAAAATATCTAAAATATTTTTTTTTTAAAATTGACAAAAAATACTAAAATTATTTTAAAAAATTTTAAACCTATTTTTTTTTATATTTCCTCAATTAATATATTTGATAAAAAAATTTATTTTCTGTTAATAACAATAATATAACTTTAAATTATGTTTAACTAGTAAATTACTATTAATTATTTTATTTTATTTATCACAACTAAAAAAATTTAATTTTTTTTAAAAAATTCATAAATAAAGTTGTTCTTTGCATATTTGAAGTTTAAAAAACTTAAATTATTTTGCACACTTATGTAATAAATAAAGTTTATTTATTAGACAAATTTGCAAGTAGTAGACAAATATGAAAACGATAACTTTATTTAAAATTTTTAAAATAATTTTAGTAACTTTTGTCAACTTTTTTAAAAAAAATTATATATTTTTATTTATTTTTAATTATAATAAATAATAAATAATTTTTAATAATTTTTTAATTAAAATAAATAAATTTAATGCATTAACATCATTTTTTAACGGAAATGAACAGTGAACCGTTAAATATTATGACGGCGCGCAATAAAAAACTAGTTTTAAGGTTTTATATGTTAATATATTTAATTTGAATGTTTATTGTGCTAGTAAAATACTCTCGAGGTTTAAAGTGCTAGTGGGTGTCACTTTGAAGGTTTTTTATGCGATTTTCCCCATAATTTTTAGATAAGCTGGATATTTTAGCGGTAAATTGAAGTGATAAATGTTTATAAAATAGTTGAAAACTGTAAAAAAAAATTGTAAATAAAAGTGATTAAAAAAAGCTGAGTGTAACTGTTAAATCTATTAGTAACGCGTTACGTACTGTTTTGTGTGATTGATAACTATTAAAACGGTATAAGTTTTATCGCAGCTTTTTGGTAACATTTTTCATTACCAATCAAATTCATTGTTTTTAAGAAAGTATAATGTAGTTGCTTAACTTAAGCTTGTTTTCTTTCATAATGTGATTTTAAGTTTATTTGAGACAACAACATAAAAGGGAAAACAAAGTAGAAATTCTATAAATTAATAATTTTGGGACCATGAGGTTTTATAAAAAATTATTAATTTATAGTGATTATTAATTTATAGATATATTATTTGGTTGAAAAACTAATTTTGGGACTCACAAAAAATATTAATTTAGCGAGAGATTAATGAATCGAATATTAATTTATAGAGTTTCTATTGTATATGTCATAATGAATGAAAGAGTTTTGAATGAATGTTTTGTTTTCGTTTTGTACAAAGTTGAATGTTTTTAATGGGAATATTGCAATCTAATATTAGTACATCAAATACAAAGAGTAGTAGTGTGTTACTTGTATTAGACTTGAGAGATTTGAAGTACTTCATTTTGTTCACCTTATCAATTATTACATCTATGTATACATGTTTCATTGAGACATCTCGGAGCTAAAGAGGACCTTGTGTTTTCTGCTAAAATTACTCCTACAAACTTATATTCCTCTAAACCACCCTGACTCAGCTTAACTTAACAGGTATATATCACTCTCTTCTCACTGGCAATGAAGATGATCTCGAGAGTGGTTCCATAGGTTCTGTTCTTAACTCCGAGGTCGTTGCTGAAGAAATGGAGACACAAGGTCGAAGAAGAGGTGTTCCAACTCTACTTGAAGATTCATTAGCTACAGAGACAGATGCAGCACGAGGTTGGATTGGTTGCAACTCAAGCTCAATACCTTGTTGTTGTTGTTGTTTTTGTTGTTCAGGATAAGTGTCAGCAACATCAAGCACCTGATGATCATATTCTTCGATAGATGCGACCGTGCTTGTCTCTGTTCTAACAGTCGAGTCATCGCCGTAATACCCGTGTCTTCTTTTCTTTCGGGTGGCTTTTCCCCAACCGCGAATCGTCTCTCTTATCCTCTGAGGTATCAGAGCCGCTTTATAGTTCGTTCCCATCTAGGAACCAAACAGATGAAACCAATCATTTATCATCTAAGGAGTTTAACGGAAACTGTCAAAGGTCGAAACGGACTTTTCTCGATTACCTGAGCGACCAATGCATAGAGTGGCAGTGTGCTGTAGCTGCATAGAAACTGTCCAGCAAACCTACATACATAGAGAGGAAATCAATTACATTAAACCATGATACATATGCGCAACAGGAAGGATACAAAAGGGTTTCATTACCCTAAAATAAGCCGGAAGTAAACAAGGAGATGGTTCTTAAGGAAGCAAGAGTTGTAACCAAACTGCCACTGAGAAAACAAATCAAGAACAAAACAAATGTATTGTAAAGTTCCCAAAACCCGATTCTAAAGTCTGCAAAAGATCAATGTAATATTAAGGTTCATTTTATCATACCCAGAACCAGAAGAACGAAGCCAGTTCAAACGAATTCTGTTGGGAGACGGAAAGCAATTAGTTTGCATGTTTTACACTCGGAGCAAAGGATGTGAAGTAGAGATTTTGCAAACCTGGAATAGAATGAAATGGATAAGGGACAAGAGAAGTTCTGGTTTATTGAACCAGAAAAGTTCATCGCGAGGTCTCAGCTTCACTCCCGATGGATATTCTGTTAAACCGGCATTCTCCAATGCCAAAGTTGCTATCACGTGTTGCAGCTTGGCACCGACCAGAAGAACAAGCTGATAGATAATGTGGGATTGAAATAATTTTTACTAAGCTTGCGATGTTTCAAAACAGAAAGCGGGGAACGATGAAATGAAAACGTAGAGTTTCTTACAGTAACAGGAATGATTGCTATCCAGAAATAGAGATTTGATCCTGAAGTATCAAGAAGCAAGACTTAAAACTAAAGATTTCTCACTATTGAACTAAAAGAAAACAGAAACGATCAACTGCCTTTTGGTTTAGACATACCTTTTATGTTAAAGAGCATGAAAGCAACTACGAACCCCCAAAGCGGCCCACTGCAGAAATAACATTGAAGCAAACATTCTTCAGTCAATAATTAATGCATCCATTTATCCAATTATCATATGAATTCTCAGAACTTGATAGATATAAAGCTAAGTGGATATACCATTACCACACTATGGTTCTAAAAGATGAGATAGCTCACCTTACACCAACGATCCTTTGGAACTCTTCTTCCATAGAACGAATCATGTAGCTGTGAAAATCGTACTTTAACGTGAGGTGGTGATTCTGTTCATAAAAAAGAAAAGAAAAGAAAAAAGGAAACAGCACCAATTATATATGGTCGTAACATTATCGTCATTCATCATTAGTTGAAAACGAGAGTGAAAGAGCAAACACTCATATGGCATAGAGTATATCACCCACCACAATGAATCCCTTCCGGAGAGTAAGATAGTCAGAACGAACAACAGAATGTCCGAATTGCCTGAAGAAACATGTCTGCAAGCATAAAACAAAGACATATCGGTTTGTGATTCGGTAAAGAAACAGACGAGAACATTAGTTTGAATATAGAGAAAGGAGGTGAAGCCTACCACCCATATAAGCAACCTATTCTTAGCCAGAGGAGCAGATGTATGATACTGCACAAAAGTCGTTTGCCTTCGGAATACTTTTTCCCTTGCCACCGCTGCCAAACCAAAAACATATAACCGATCTTACCCTACTTGAGACATGGACTTTTACTGAATAATCAAATCCTTGAACCACATCAACGAGCAAGCAAACAAAGCATAATAATGCTAAAGAAACTTGTTAACAACATTATAATTATGCCACTGACGATAAGTAGTAACAGCACTTCATCTGTGCTCACCAGTTAAGCAATCGTGTCGATCCATACGAGCTACATCTTCCCAGATCCTCCAACTATGAATCTGGATTAGAGAAGCAGGGCCAATCAAAAATGTTAATAGCAGAGAATCTTTCCCGTATCAAAACAGAGAAGACAGCACTCTTATCAAATTGCATATAAAAGGATTCATGGAGAAGCTCGAAATCCAGAAGAGAAGTTCGACTGAAGAAAAGATCCTACCTTGACGATTGCAAGGAGCATGGTCAAGCAGCTGTAAGTTACATGTGTAACCGCCATTATAAAGATGAAGCGATGCAACTGTTCAAGGCCTTCGTATGAGACAAACGGCTCATGGCCCTGCGAGGTTGAATTTAGTCCCTAAGAAATGACCAGCAGATTCTAATGCTAATGGCTAATGAATTATACCTCGCTGCAAGTAGCATGGTTAATGCCTTCCAACCTTCTCCTAAAGATGTTGAAAAAGAGTGATTTCGTCAAAAGATTCCGCTTGACAGATGCATCGTTTTCGTTTTCAAGCTCCTGATCAATCTCAGATCGTGTACATGGAACAAATCTGTCGTTGTAAAAACTCGAAGGGACACATATGTTGGCTATTGTGCTAGAGGTGGCTGTAAGAAGAAGTGATATGAAGCCGAGAAGCATCAACTCTGATAAAAACAAAATACCATTTAGCAAAACCAAACACACGCATACACAAGAAAAATGATGTTCAAGTTTAGAAACAGAACCTTCTTTCATCTTCTCCAATGCAGCAAACAAAGGTTTCCTCTTTGTCTTTCTCAGCCACTGTGACAAAAACAGAAGTCAGAACGCCATTAGAAAGGTTCAGGATAACAAACGATTTCAATGGAGGCTACTCACAGTGCTAAGGCGATAAATTGAGCGCTCGACGATCAAAGAAACAACGACGAAGACAGTCAACACTAAAGCGACAGACCAAGTGGGCGATAACGCCAAAGATCTCTCATTTGATTCTGCTTCGTTATCTTCTCCTTCACCCATTTCCTAAAATCGGATTCTTCACTCCTCTCAAACCCCCAAATTCCACTGAAATATTGCACAACGCACTTCTTCGCCGACGAAAAGTTTCAATTTGAGATTTTACTCCGATCGAAACCCAGAAAAAAAATCTGGAACTCCTCGACTAAAAATAAATTCGGAAAAGCCCAAGAAATCAATCCACCGTCCTGCAACGCCGCCGGTATAAATTTCTCTCAACCGATCACCGGAGCAACCGAAATCAATGGAGTATATCAATCAGCGGCAAAGGAACAAGCGCCAATACAGGTCGTTGAGAGAGAGAGAGGGAGAGAGAGAACAATTGTTATGCGAGGAGAATACGAATTTGAATAATAGAGAATCGAAATTAGTAAAAAAATTCACTGTAGAAATCTAAAGATGTTCAGGTCACTGGTTCATATAAACGTCATGTGCAGACATGGTTACAGTGCCAAGTGAAATTGTTTTTTTTAGCCGACCAAAGGAAAATAATAATAAATGTTGACAAGAAATTAAAGGGAACAAAAAGGGAGAAAGTCAGAGCCAAGATTCGACAGATACCGAGAACAACCTTCCTCACATGATATGATACTCTTCACTTTTCAGTTTTTTCACTTACTTCTCACTATTCTGCTTTTTTCGGTCATTTGTTTTTTTTATCTGTTTTTGGTTCGATTTTATTTTCTAAGAATTTAAACATTTTACGCTGATAAACTGTTTGCCCATTATTAGACTTTCAAGTGCTATAATCGATTGTCGACAAAAAAAAATATTGTATAAATTGTTTAAGTTAATGATTTTTAAAAATAAAATAAAACACTCAGCTAAAATGCTATTTTCTTATAAAAACAGAAAAAACTCTCAAATGAAATATTTATCTAATGTGAAAAAAAAATTTTTATCTAATTTAATAAATGATCATATAATAGCGGGTAAGACTTCTTTAATTAATTGTTAAATAATAATTTATTTAAAAACAAAAATTTTAAAATCTTTACGTTTTTATATAAAATATTATATATTTTGAAACTAAGGGAGTATGAAATAACAGAGGAAAAGAGTATTTTTTTTTCCAACTGGTGATATTGATAAGCCAAGTATAACTTGGGAAGCCAAAGGCCGAGACAAGATCGACAAGGAAAATTACAAACCAAACAGACTTGGCTAATACGAAAATTAAAAACTGAGGCCTTGAAAGGTGAAGTGGTGCGGTACGGTATTTATGCGGTTTTCAGTTGATCTGCTTTCACGCTACCATTCAGCAAAAGTCACATACATAAAATACGGTGCATATTGTTTCATTTAAAAATAAAAATAAAATAATTAGAAAAATGAATTTGGACCGCAACAGTGTACATGCATGAAAAAAAAAATCCGCTTTTGATTATTGGTACGCTACTTTTTAGGTGTGGTCAAGTGCGGTTTTCGTTATAATTTTTTTTTAAAAAATAAAAAAAATTTGTATGAATTAGTTTAATAGTTAAGTTATCCAGTATTTGGAAAACAAAAATTTAGCTATAACAAATATTAAATAAAATTAGTCAAACTTAAAAAAAAGTTTAGTTTACCAATCAACATTATTCCGTACCGTTTATTATATAATAACTCGCACTTATCTCGCTTTCCATATGTACCGTAATTAAACTGCACCGCATTCTTAATTTAGTTATCCGTCCCAGTAAATATATTGTTACCATTCGGAGCCTGAAGCTGGCTGATACAGAGGAGAAGAGTATTATGTATTGTGATTTTTGTGACTATGTAATTCTACATATTTTTAAAAAGTAATTTTTCTTCTCGAAAGTATCGCATAATAAAGTTAATTAACCAATAATGACGATTAAATTAGCTGTCCAGCTCTTCAGGAAACTTAGCTGGAAGCTACCTGCCTACCTAATGGCAATAAATGCATTGGAATATGAGGTCTTGAAATTCCCGTATATGTTTTAATTTATTTTTTGTTAGTTCGTCATATACTCCACCAGAATTGTTAACAATGTCAGAGAGAATAAGTTCAAAAAAAAAACAATTTCAGAGAGAAAGGTGAGGTGAGGTTAAAATTGTTTTGTACTCCAATAATATGAGGTTTTTTTTTTGTTAGTTCGTTATGTACTCCAATAAATTGGTAACAATTCTAGTTTCGGAACTCTCACTGTTAAAAAAAACAAAAACAAAAAACAATTATAGTTAAAAAGTGACGTAGTCGCTTGCATGAACGATTGGGACAACGTGCAAATTCCCATGAAAACAGAAAGAGAGCGCGAAAACCCGCAAGAGATTCCGAGGAGGGCTCCACATTAGTTTTACTTCTAGTTACAAGTACAAATTTAAAGCCATACGTGTGCGTAGCCCTGAAAATTTCGGGATAGATTCCCGATTCTTATCCGTACTTGTTTCGAATTTGCCGTCTCGTTTCTGTTTCCGTTCAAAAAAATCTCATTCGGGACCATTTATTTCTTTCAAAACGGGTACGAGAAAGGTACGGAAAGGGAACGGAAATGAGATCGGGTATCCAAATTTTTCGAAATTTCCTGAATTTTTTCGAAATTTTCCGAAATTTCCTGAATTTTCCCGAATTTTTCCGTAATTACCCGAATTTTTCCGAAATAATTACCCGTTTAAAAAAAAAATTTAGGTAAAGAAATTTCTCGAATCCGTCCCGTTCTTATTGGATTGCCTTTTGAGAATTGTTTTTCAATTTTCAATTTTCCATTCCTATTCCGATCCATAAATACCTGTCCCAAAACTCGAAATTTTCAGGCTACATGTGCCAACAAAATAACTGAAAATCAGAATGAGTTTTTATTGAGGATAAGTGCATGTATTTTAGGATAAGGATTAGTTTTGATTAAATCCTAGTCTGAGAAGAACCACGTACTCGTCCTAGTTTGATAAGGTTTGGCTTAGTTTTTGTATCTATTTAAGCTTTCCTATAATATCCCCTATATATTATTTGAGAAGCATTTTTATAGAGTACCTTTATTTTTTTAAATATTTATAGTGGTGCCATTTTGTCGATGTGTCACCACCACATTCATTCTCACCAACATTCTAAAAAAGACTTATTTCAATAAACTAATTACCTTATATGCTATTATCCGTTTTTAATTTTTAATATAACCAAGAAATTTATAATTCATTTTCTCTTATGATTCATTTCCAACAAAAATTCATAACCAATAATTTTATACAAATTAATTAAACGAAATAAAAATTTACAAATAATTTATGATATACATAAAAATATAATTTTTAATTTTTAATATAACCAAAAAGATTATAATTCCTTTTCTGTTATAATTCATTTCCTAAAATTTTATACAAAATAATTAAACGAAATCGAAATTTACTATGATTTAATATAATTTAATATTATACACATTCAATTACTACTTTACTTAATTTTGTTTTCTCTTATCAGAAAATATTTTTTAAAACATATTATATTGCCAATATAACAACTTATTATATATATAAAAAAGATTGGAATAAAATATTTTACAATGGTTTAATTTTTAAATTATACAAAACTAAATAAATAATAAATTATTCACCATGCGTAGGACGCAGGTTATCACCTAGTATACTATGTATTAAGTAAACCTTTTCCGAAACACTGTATCAACAACTTCTAGCCTTTCTCGTTTCCTTTTTATGGGTTTGTAGTTTTAGTTGTGAAAACACTCGTGTTAATTTTCGTGACCTTGTAATTGGATAACTGAATTAATGACTAAAGAAATGGTTCCATGGACCACGCATTTGTGAAAAAGGTATCATTGAATTCTCGAAGAAGATTCGTAATCAGAAGAATAACGTACACTAATTGTGATAAAGTAAATCTCGTAATCGAAGGAGACTCGTAATCATTTATCACAGGAAGAGGGGGACTGTATATTGAATTATTGATTGTATTGTGAAAAAGGTTTAGTATCGAATAAATTTTTCTTATTTTACAATAGCTGGTTGAATGGAGCTATTCATAGCTACTTAGATTGAGTAGATGATTTAGGCAAGACCCTCTTTTCCTTTTGGCTTAACTATAAATAACGTATCAAAGAAGGAATCTTAATCTGGACACTTTAAATGCAAATTAAGACACAAAACTTATGCACTTATGCTTTGCATATGATCTCTCAGACTCTCAATCTTCTCTGATGGATCAAGCAGCTAAAGCTTTGTCCAAAGGCTTTATGTAAGTGGTTCCACAACTTCCAACATTTATCAGGCCTAGTTGTAACCGTTTAATTTAGAAATTGTCGTCCTTCTTCACTTAGGTGTTTTGGGAGAGGAAATTATATAGATTGAGGAAGATTTTGGCCTCTTTCAATGCATGTCAGCTGCCTATTCGCTATCTAAATCTGCTTATATCCACCAATCGTTGTTAAAATTATGATTCATTGATACAAAGAGTGAAGAGCAGAAATGGATCTTGGACAACAAAATATATACTTCTCTGAATAAAAGAAATTTCAGGAAAAAAAAAAGAAGATTAACCACTTGATGTGTGGAGCGTTTCTTTGAATAAAAGAAATTTCATCTTCCCCTTTCCTTTTCATGGTAGGCTTTGAAGCCTGAGATGTATGAGATATAAAGAAAATGAAATGAAACGCTTCATCAAGATACGCATCACTTGATGATGTTTTAAAACATGTTGATGTTAAACTTTTTTTTCTTTTTTTTTTTGCTAAAGGATTTGCCCATATTGATGTTAATTACGGGAAAATGGGTAGAAAAACCCTGACCTTTTATAAAAACATAAAACAAACCCTCACCTTTTTTTGTGGGTTTTAAAACCCTGACTTTGTAGAAAAGGGAAATTAGCCCCCAAATAAATAAGCGTTAAATCAAATAAGTTTCTTATTTTATTTTTTTTCTAAAACGTCGTCTTCTTCTTCTATTCTAGGTCAAACATTGACAACATTGTGATTTTTTAAACTTGCCGTAGAAGAAGAGAAACTAGAGCACACATCTCGATTTTATCTAGTTGGGGATGAGGTAAGTCGATTATTATATGGAGTTCATCACAATTTTGATTACTTGTAATTTAAATTCGATCTCTGGATTGAAAAACAATTTTTATTGATTTTGAGTGAGTTGACGAGATACTTTTTACTTAAATATGAATTTCTCTTATTGTTTTCATTTTAAGTGATAATTTGCATGGTTATGGTGTTGCGGAGGATGGCGAATGCAACGTTGCGGAGGATGGCGAACGCAACATAGATAATAGTTGTGAGAGTGAGAATGAATCAAGTGAAGAATTGGTTGGTTTGCGGATGCAAGATGAAAGTGATAGTGACATCGAAGATTCATCTAATGAGATGATTGCATTTCGGGTCGGCCAAGCTTTTAGTAGTAAAGATAGTTTCAGAAAGGCGATTGACAAATATGCTGTGGATATGAAGAGAAATATACGGTATAAGAGATCTGAAACTATTAAAGTAGGCGCTATTTGTGCAGAAAATGGATGTCCTTGGAATATATATGCGTCCATAAACAGTTCAAGTAAAGATATGGTTGTGAGAACTTTTGTTGGGAAGCACACATGCTCATGGAATGGTAAAGTTCAGTTATTAACCTCGAGGAAGATATCTGATAAGTTCATCGATGAATTCAGAAGAAATCCTGGTCTAAAAGCAGGTGAAATTAGGGACAGGTTGCGGGCTAATGATCGAATTTTAGTGTCAAAGGATAAATGTCGGGATACACGACGAATTTGTATTAAACTGATTGCTGATGAATATGAAGAACAATTTGCAAGGATGTATGATTATGTAGGTGCACTTAAGGAGTCAAATCCAGGTTCTACAGTAATTTTGGGAACAAAGGCTAAGGTTTTCGAGAAGTTCTATTCATGCTTTGCTGCAATGAAAGAAGGGTGGAAAAACGGGTGTAGACGTATTCTTCATTTGGATGGAACATTCATGAAAGGAAAAATAAAAGGTGAAGTACTCACAGCTGTTGGCCGAGATGCTAATGATAAAATGTTCCCAGTTGCATGGGCTATTGTTTCTGTGGAGAACAAGCCAAATTGGGAGTGGTTTATGACATTACTACAAGAGGACTTGGACCTTGATTTAGGAAATGGTCTAACTCTTGTTTCAGATCAGCAGAAGGGTCTAATTGCAGCAAGAGACTCTGTTCTTCCTTATTGCGAGCACATAATGTGTGCTAGGCACATATGGGCTAACTTGTACAAGAAGTTCGGTGATGAAACAGGTCTTTTACATATTGCATTCTGGAAGATGGCAAAAGCATATAATACGAGAGTTTTTGAGCAGAGAGTAGAAGATTTTAAGCTTTTAAATCATCAAGCTTATGAACGTCTTATGCGATGGCATGCATGTCATTGGTCCAGGTATAAAAATTTCGGCCTTATTATAATACTCAAGTAAAATTAAACTCAATTTCAATATTTTAATTTATTTTTCTTTGTATTATCTTGCAGAGCTTTCTTCACAGGTTTTGCTAAGTGTGATGCTGTTGAGAATAATATGAGTGAATCGTTTAACAATGTCATCGATGATGGACGGTTTAAACCACTGGTTGGGTTGCTTGAAGATATTAGGATACATGTCATGACAAGCAATGAAGGAAAGATACGCATGATAGACGGATACGAAGGAGAGGTAACCCCATATGTTAAAAAGTTACTTGATAAACAAAGAAAAAAAAGTAAAAGATTGCACTCCAATTTGTGGTGGAAGAGGTTGGTATGAGGTTGATCATGGTAGGGACAAATATAGTGTCAATGTAAGAAATGAAATTTCTTGCACGTGTCGTCGATACGAGGTCAGTGGTATCACATGCTCTCATATGATTTCTGCTTTATTAGCTGAGAATAGAAATGTTCGTACCCCCGAATCGTTGGTTTCCGAATGGTTTTCAATTCCTAAATGGAAAGTGTGTTATGAACACATACTAAAACCTAACAATGGTATGGAGCTTTGGCCTTTGCATAGAGATGTAAGGGTGTTACCACCGCCTTTTAAAGACCCACTTGGGCGAAATAAGACACCAAAAAGACGTCTTGAAGCATATGAAACTTCTGCTGGTAGACAAACACAGCATGGGATTCAAATGGTATAATCATTGCTGTTTTAGTTGTTGTCTTTAATGTTGATTTTTAATCGTTTTATATATGATTGGTTGTGGTTTTTAATCATGTCATGATATTTTAATATATTTTTATGTGTGTGTGTTTTTTTCTAGACATGTAGCAACTGTCTTAAAAAGGACATACCAAGCGAAGCTGCTCAAATGAAACAGCTATCATTCCCCCGAAGAAGCTTCGAGGTCGTCCATCGAAAAATCAGCCGAGTGAAAAACCATCAGTGGAGACTACACCTACACTTCAAAGCCAGCCAACACCTACACTTCAAAGCCAGCCAACACCTACATTTCATAACCAGCCAATACCCGCATTTCATAGCCAACCAAATGTTCTTATAGAAAGTCATGGTGTTTTTCACAGTTCATTAACGGGAGACGACTATGTATGTGTAGGTCGAAGCGTTCGAGACATGAGCACTAACATTGTGCTACCTTCGTCACTTTTCAGAAAGCATGAACGAAACAAGTTGAATATTAGACGACGCAAAACATGATGATTTATTTGCATTTTACTTTGTGACAAGTTTCTAGAAGTTGTCATGCTTCTACGTACGTTTGTGACTTCATGACTCTCGTTCTCCTTCTCTTTTTAGATCATTTATTTTTATCTAAGAATTTTATTTTATTATGGTTTAGACATAAAAATTCTGTTGGCTATATTATTTAAAAAAAAACTGAATAGCTCATGCTTCATATCCCATTTAAAATAGAAGAAGAAGGCGATGCTTCTTTAGAAAAAAAAAACACGACGTTTTGATCTATTATACGCATATTTACTTAGGGGGCTAATTTCCCTTTTTTACAAGGTCAGGGTTTTAAAACCCACAAAAAAAGGTGAGGGTTTGTTTTATGTTTTTATAAAAGGTCAGGGTTTTTCTACCCATTTTCCCGTTAATTACTATCATAAATAGAGCTCCACCTCCTTCAACTATGGGTCTCCTCTAGTTAAGATTAATAGTACAAGAACCAGATACCGTTACAGGGTGTAATTAAATACAACTGTCCACATTTGGGGGCCGTTTACAACGCATCCAATAACAAGTTATAGCTATTGGGCGAAACTATACATTATTATGAGGTCTAAAATTCAAAAACTTGTCCTTATTGGTCCGAACAAATTTTTGATATAAATTGTTGGTCCACACTATTTATAAAATCATACACATGCAGTGGCGGATCTATGAGACTTTTTAACCGGGGGCACTATCATAAGATTTGATTAGTCGAGAGGCATTATCATGGAACTACTTGAAGAAAATAAAAAAATTAGCCGGGGGCACGTGACCCCGTAAGTCGTACCGTAGCTCCGCCCCTGTACACATGTATATAGATCCAAAAATAATAACTAGAAAAAAGCCGAGCCTAAATATACATATATGACGTTTCAGATATTGTATAATGTTTCGTGATATTCTATACGTTCATATACGTTCGTGATATATATATATATAGTGTGTTCGTGATATTCTACGTTCCCACGATCTCGTATAGATTGTGTAGTAAGCAAATGGCAAGAGAAACAATGTCCTTCAAGTGTAAGTTTCCGAATGATTTCGTATATGTAGACCTAATACTATACATCATCATTGTTTACGTATATTGGCCAATATATGTTTCCTAAAAGTTACCGTATCATTTCATTATTCGGTTACGAGTCCTTTTTGAGTATCGTGTATTGCCCGATCACATTTCGTTTCTTCTTGTTCTGCTCTCACTTGCTCTGTACTTTTTTCCGATGTCATGTACCGGAGTTGTTCTCATTCCGTCCGATGCCCTTTTGGGTAAATTAAATAATAATAATATTTTTTTAAAAAGTTCTACATCTCACTATTCTTGTAACACAACTTTAAATACGGAAGGTAGAAGTCTTAAGCGAGTTATGTGTGTAAATATCTTTTACAATATAGAAATGGAAACACAAAACGCATACACACAAAACGAATTTTTTCGCTCCCATTAGATAAATATATATTTCTATAGGTTTCAATGAAAGAGTTCCTCTAACATAGTAATATTTTTGCCACTCTAAAATTTGCTACAAAAATAGATCACGATAGTCTTCTAACATTATATTTCGTTTGAATACTACAACTTATTTGCATAAGACATCGTAATTTATGAAAGATTTGACACATATGTATTTGTATCTAGTTTAGGGAAAAATCGGCATAAGTTTATGAAGTAATTTACTGTTACTCTAAACTTTTTTATGTAGTACTTTTGTTAAACATAATTTTCAAATTGTAAAAACAAGGGCCACGTAAAGAAAATTCCTAAAAGATAGTTTAAAAAAGCAAAAACATTATATTTTTTTATAAACTATTAAAAACATCAAAGTAAAGGTCCATGGAATAACAAAAACGTGAAAAAGCCAAGTGGTGGGGTGGTTCCCTTCTAGGGTGAGAGTCGGCCCTGCTAGTCTAGGTCAGGGATCGATTCCCCACAGAAGCGGAATTGCAACATTTAATCCACTTGGCCACCGGGGCATTCAAATGGTCTCTCCGGGCCTCCAGGATTCCCGCGGAACCCGCCGTTAGGCTGGCGTTCCGCACTACACAGGACCCGCAGGACCTTATAAATTAGTGTCCGGTTGGTGGCTTGTGCTTAGTCGGATCCAAAAGATCCGGATACCTGGGTTATCAAAAAAAAAAAAAAACGTGAAAAAGGGTTAATCAGGCCAAATTTGGATATGCATTGTTCTCATATTGAACACCAACGGATTATTATCGAATATGCCAATATAGATATCATACAATTCTTTCACACTACTTAGCTAAGTCATGCTTAGATTAGTCTAAACTCTGAACTGAACCGTAGGATATATATATATATATATAAATATAATACCATATAGTATTGCTGTCAGATTCACAAGATCAATAATCAAACAAACAGCCTTTAATTATTCAACCAACTTTCTCCTTTCGTTTTTATGGAGGAGTCAACTTCCACAATCAAAACGAGACAAAGACGCACGAGAGCACATATTAAAACATGTACCAAACGCAATGGACGATTTTAATATCACGTGGCATGCATTTGACCACCAACATCATTAGCAGCAAGCTGTACAATTTATATCCAAATCTGAAACCAAATCTCTGGGGACATATATAGCCAAAATTTTCAAATTTGTACGTAATAGTTAAGTGTGTGTTGGTAAAACAAAAAACAAAAGTAAAGTCAAGTGTGTGTATGTGTATATTCAACTAAAGAGAATCAATCTTTCATTTTCTTCTGATCAACATCACGGTTCACATACTCTTGATGGCTTTGTCTGCTTCTTTTTGTTTCTATTCTTCATTTAGATTCAATAATGACAATCTTACTAAGCTTTTAGACTTGAAATCGCAAGGTAAGATTTGGAATAATTCGACTATACGTGAGACTAATCAAGTTTTGCATTCTTAGAACTAGACGTGAGTCCCAAATTGCAGCTGATGCACGTGGCCTTAATTCTTTTTTACTGATTCAAGTTCTCAACCTAAAATATACATAATCTAACACATTGTCTTTAAATCCAATAAAATTCTAAACGTTTATAAATCTTAAATGTGTATTATATTATATGCAATCCATGAAAAGATGAAATTATAGCTCACTTAGTTAGCAATAGTTTTTTTTTTGGGAAGAGAAACCGAATCTTTGTTTCCGAATAAGAAAGAGTTCCACTGAAAAGGGTTATAAATTTTTAGGCTCTAAAACAAATCTAATCAAAGGTGGGGCATGTGTGGTGTGAAAGATTATGGTCCCAAAGTCCAAATTTTCTTATTAACAAAGAAGATTATGGACCCAAGTCCAACTTTTTCTTATTAAGAAAAATAAAATAAAAAAAAAGAACTGAGATTGTGTCATGAGATCGGAAAATCAAAATTTTAAGAAACATGAACCGAAATATTCCTCAATAAACTTTTATTTTTTGTCTTATGGCCCTCATTTTCATCAAAAGAAAATACAACATTTGTTTTTGGCTGTGTTTAAAGTAAATTCTAACAAAAAGAGTAAAAACTGAAGATGATGATTTAGTTTTGATCATCCAGAAATCCCTTAAAAAGTTTCAAAACATCAACAAAAGTAACCATACCAATCAAACAGCCATCTTCATCAACCACCCACACATAACTCACCCTGTGAGCAATCGCTTGTATCATCACCGCCATCAAAGAGCTCTTCCGATTACACACTATCGCCACCGACTTCCTCGCCATCCTCGCCGCGCTACTCACCGACCTCCCATACGATGCCGTCCTCGTCCTCCCCGCCGGAGTTTCTTCGTCCGACGACGAAGACCCCGACGACAAAGAATCAACGAGCGAGATCAATCCCACCATCCCTTTCTCTTCCAGACGATTCCTAACGGCTCTGACCAGACTCTCCGGCGGACCGCTACCGTCGATATACGACATTAGGTCGCCGGCCGAGAGTGTGGCAACAGCCGCTGCGGCGGTTTCGTCGCAGCAAGCGAGTGTCATCGGCGAGATCTCTCCGATCAAAGACACACGAGGATCTTCTAGATCGCATTCACCGTCGACCACCGCGACGGAGATATTGTCGGCGATGGCGCGAGAGACTGCGGCGACGGCTGATGCGGCGTAGGAGTGATAATCGACGGCGAGGATAGTGTGCGTGCTGTTGATCACGCCGAGATCGGAGATAGAGAGCGACGGTAGGGGAGAGAAGACGCTAATGGAATCGAGAAGGAATCGGATTATGTCTTCTTGTGTGATCCAGCAGAATTGGCGGCTGTTCTTGTGGGTTGTTGTGGTGGTGAGCGAAACGACAGCGTTTCGTATCAGAAGCTTTTGTTGTTGTCTTCTCTTTGTGATTGGTTTCGTCTGAATCGGAACAATCAGGTTCTGCGCTCCTCCGATTATCAGATCGATAGCTTCAATTAACCTGAAAAGATCAATTTTTTCAATCTCAATGAACGAAAAAAAAAAACAGAAATTAAGAAACCCAATGTCTGGATTTTGCGACATACTTGCAGGAAGCTTGGACATGGACGACGATGGAACGAGATTTGGGGAGAAGAACAGAGACAGACGCGTCGAAGGCAGAGGAAAGAGACAAAACGTTGTTGTCGAATTTAGACAGGTAACAGATTACATCGGCCATACAGATCTTACCCAAACACTCGCAGTCGCACTTGTCGTTATCATCATCGTGATTACAGCTCCAGACGCTCAGGAAAGGTTCGTCGGAGGATTTGAGGGCAGCGATGGCGTCGGCGACGGTGGATACAGCGGCGGAGATATAACGAAACGGCGGTTTGCCGATACAGAGGTCGGATACCTCGTGGGACAAAAGGGCTAGTGCCATACAAGGAGAATTTCAAGAAAGGTTGAGAATTTGGGATTCGCGAGGAGAATGTGAAGGAGAAAGAGAGAGGAGAGGAGAGAGAGTATTTATAAAGAAGATGGGTACGGTGTAAGTACATACAGAAATGTTAAGGCTACTTGGTGTATGGTTGTGTACAGATAGATTTTTTACCTTTTTGTGTTTGTTGTGTTGTGTGTTCATTACAGGTAGATTTTATTTTTACTATAATGTTTGGAATTTTAAATATATATATATATATAATACTGACCAAAGAACATTATAGTGTTTTATTTGTTTTGTTTATTTATTAAATCGTTGTTGCCTATAAAATTATTTAGACAATGCATAGAACCTTTTATGGGTTCTTAAAAATATTTTAATCATAAATTTTGAAAATGTTGAAGTTAAGAACTTTATTAAGAAAAATTAAATTGGATGGGTCCAATGGTAGAACCCATATGAGGTTCTTAAGAATAAAAAGCTATTATTTTTAAAATTAGAATATTATAAGTAAAAATTATTTTGTTTAAATTATTGATCTATTAATATTTTAAAAATTATTGCATTTCATAAAATTTTAAATAAACATTACATAAAAACATATTAAAAAAGAAGTACAATAGAAAGAAGATATTTTTTTTTTCTTTTTCTCTAAAAAAATATTGACCAATAGAAAAAAGACACATATGAATTTCTTATCAACTCTAAAGTCTCCTTATTTAGAACATATTCTCATCTTTTATTTTGTTTTTGATTTTTTTTCCCCTTCTTTTTGTTAGAAACCCAAGTTGAGAACCTCAAGTGCACTTACATTTTAGGAATGTTTGAATCGTCAAAATGTTTCCACTATCTCTAATAATTAACCTGCAAAATAAATTTACATATTCAAGATTATTGTACAAAAATTAATATATTATATTCAACAGTATATTCCACCATATTTAGTAGATTTTTATGTCTTTTTCAAAAAAAAGAAAAACATAATTTTCGTCAATTTTGTCACTTCCTTCTATCATAAGTCATACCTAAATGGTAAGTAGTACGAAATGAATAAGGAAAATAAAGATTTATGAAATATAAAATGATGAATATGACTATATGAGCTATAGAAGAATATTATTATACTGCTGTCAAAAACCAAAAATATTATATTTCCATTCTTCATTCTTGATTTCTTGTACGTTATGATAGAGGAATATTTGTTGTTCCTAATTTTTGTTCGTTTTTTCATTATTTCAACAAATCAAATTTAAATGTTTGTTATATTTCATTGTAAAGAGTATATTTTTAACAAAATAAAATGAAATATTATATTATTTTCATTTTCTAAGAAACAATATTTACCTATCCTTGGTTTGGTACCAGAGGAACAAAAAAGGTACAAGGAAACAAAAAGTTGAGAAATTTGAATTTTGTGACATATGATTAGATTATGAATTTTTTAAGATTCATGATTGGCCGAGCGTTAGATAATGCGGTGGTACACTACTTTGCCGAGCGATTCGTGAATCCGGATTCGACCCACCTCCTCATGTTGAGGTGATTAGACAAAAACAAAAACAAAAAAGTTCTTTAGCACAAAAGAAAAAAGAAGTTACAGAGATTTAATCTAATAACAGCAAATACTTATGAAAATGAAATCGGAATTATAAAAATGAGATATTCGAGTTGGATACTTGGATTTGACACTAAATTTGGTCCATGGTCCACAAAACCCCCATCCACAGCTCTCAAAACGGGACGAAAACCACGAACTAGAATGATAATATGTATAACGATAGCCCTGTTCTTTTTAAAGCCGCAGCGGCCAGCGTTCATGACCAAAAATGACCATTATCAGGAACAATAAGTTTTCTTTGCGGGAGTAGCTGCGACAGCTTCTAAAAATTCCAGTAGTAATTAGGAGACGCAGGTGGCCCTGCGGGAACCGCTGGATTTTTTTGGCGTCTATGGAATCAATCGAAAGGAGTCGCAGCGTCAAATAGTGAAAGAAGATGACGGAGAATTAAATCGTTTAGTTTTAGTAACTGTTATGATTACCGTCGTTTTATGCTACCGCAGTCGCAGACACAGCGACAACTAAAAGAACACGGCTATTAACCACGACTAAACGTCGTCTGTTTTGGTGGCTAGTTCTTAACGTGGATGAGTATTTTAACGTAGACGGATATTTATTTAGTATATGGCTACTATCATGTGTATATGATATTTAAAAGAGCAATAAGTATTGTTTTGAAGAAGGAACCGAATTTTTTTAAACAATAGTAACAGATAGGTTCTAGGGGTCAGTTTTAAGACGATGCAGTAGGTTCGTTCTTCATTTCTTCTCTTGCGAGTAGGTGATCAATCTTTTGTCGGTAAATTGCTGAGATTGTTTTCACGAATGTCTGCGTGTAAGAATTGTTGTTGTTAGAAGACGTTTTTCCGATCTGATTTCAAGGCGTGGCTCCTTGTGCCCTCTTTCTTCTCGGATGTCTCTCTTCCTTAAAGAGTTGGTTTTGAGGTGGTTGCTGTTTTTCGTTCTTTTGTTTTTCTGCGTTCTTTGTTGTTGTAGTTATTGTTGGTTGAGTTCTTTGTGAGCCTAACTTTGGTTTTGGTTTCTCTCTTGTGGTAGTTTGTTGCTTAGGTTCTTCTTGGTTCTCATGTCTTTCGGCGTGATACAGTGTTATCTGTTTTTTTGGTAAAGTTTGTGGCTTAATTTTGGTTCAGATTTCAGATTTTATGTTTGGTTTCCTCTTGTCTTTCATTCAATTTTTTCTATCTTTTGCATATTTTTCATGGCTCTTTCTGTTTAGTTTTGATAAAGTAGTAGTCTCCATGTAATAAGGCTTTGCATATTCCGCCGATTTTGTTTTTGGAAAAATCTTGTTTTCTATAGGCTAATGTATCCTACAATGTATCTCATAATATATTTCTATGTATATCTTTTAAAATTTTATTAGAAAAAAAAACTCACAAAAGACACGAATATGGATGAAAAAGAGAGCTACAAAATTTACTTAATTGACACGGTAAAAAATATATGGTGTCTATCCTAGCATGATTGCTATTGGATCGAAATCCAATACGACCAGATGAATTCTTTACATTTTGTAGAGTTGTTGCCATAATGAAAAACCAATTTCTGACACCTGAAGTTTACATAGCAGATTCTGCTACTTATTGGTTTTTTTTTTTTTTAAAAGTAAGTGCATATTTGAACTTTACACGTCACTACAACTTACTTCTGAAAAACAACCTGTCTTTCTAATCAATACCATGCACATATATATCCACATTACGGAATTTTATTTTATGTGGAAAATTACAAAGAGAATCATCACATGATTCACATTGGAGTTCGAACTCCTGAAAATCTATATGCAAACCGACACGAGAGGATTGCTTAGTCATCACGAACACATCAAGTGAAACAAAAGTTTACATCCTCAAATTACTTTTCATGTTATTTTTTCCCGCTTAATTCGGTTCAATTTTAGATAGCGTGAATTTTTGTATATATATAGGATGACATACATTTATACATACATACATCAATTAGAAGACAAAACTCTCATATGTTTACCAAACTAGATCATAGAAAATTAGCGACGCCAAGTTTGTTTCTCGCGACTCAATCTATATTCCGTCAAGGGGCAAAGCAACTCAAGAAAATAAGGGCAAATGTCCCTATGGGTTAAAATTTTAAATATAACGACCTATGGGTTGTGGATATGTGTGATCCAACAACTTGTAAGAACAGATAAAAGGTCCTTATTCGATAGTTATGTTTATATCAAAGATAATGAATTAAATTTACTCTCTGAAAGGTACGTACCATGATGGGAGAGTGATATGATAGATCACATACGTTTTCCATGATCCATATTATTGGTCGAAACCAGTGATTTGATCAACTTCCGATAGTATATATATTTATGTGATTGTGATATTTTGTTAAATAAAATGCAAAAGGGATCAACTTTTGTCGCTTTTTATGATAGTATTGTAATTAAATTGAACACTTTTAAATTTTTATTTTACTTTTACTCCAACAAGCTGTCACCGATTGTCTTATGCCCTTCACGTTTTTCTTGCTCTTTTGTGACACATTCTCAGCCGCTACTTACACTTTTATATATGTATATGCATATCTAAATTGTTAGGAAAGGTAATCAAGCTGATTATAATTTTATCAAATTACAACAACAAAAAACGTGATTTTTTTTTGGAAGAAAAACGTGAATTTCTCGTTTCAAAAAAAAAAAAAACGTGAATTCAACATTTTAGCCCCAATTGTCAAGGTCGTTTCAAATTATTTGTAGTTCCTGTTCAGTTTTTTTTTCTATAAATATATTTAATATGTTTAAAAAAAAATTTCAAATAATATACACATATTTAAAATAAAATAGGTTTTCAGTTGCACTTTTTTTTAAAAACGGTCTTGCCTACTGTACTGTTGTCCATTGACGATTGTAAAACGTGATCCATGCATGTTTGGTCAACGTTAACGTCTCTTTAGTTCCGTTATACTTTTGTTACTACAATAGTTCAACTGTTACAAAAAAAAATAAAAATTAATGGATAGAAAAATCTCTAAGAATCCAAAATCATGAAATCCTATAAGATGAAATCTGGTTGAGATAAATCCACAAAATTCGACATGAAACCCCCATCGACTCTTTCTCTGCAAAGATCAAACATTGAGTACAAATGTGCGATATAACACAAGAGCTATAAAAATATAACACAAGAGCTATAAAAATATAACACAAGAGCTATAATGATCTGAAATATGAAAGCCCCGCTCTCTCTTAGGTATGACCCGCTAAACCACGACTCCTCTGTTACTTTGGGCTCTCGTTCGTCTAGAAGCTTCACCAGCAACCCAACCATTCGTGCTGATAGAATTGGTGGGATTGAGTAGGGGAAGATGATAATCATCATCGCCTCGAGGGTTTGAGTTTCTTTTCAAAATCCAAATTACGGTTTCTTTAATATGATTTTAGGTTTTCTTTTTCAAGCAAATCATGATTTTAATGAAACGTTAACAGTGTTGCTTAAAGAGACGTTAACATTGACCAGACGTTGATTATTTAGGAAAAGTCAACTACAATTTGGGATTAAAAAGATTAATGAATAAACGAGTGTTTTTTTTATCTTCTAATATGGAAATTTTGGAGATTATATTGATTTTTCTCAAATTATTTATTACAAAGATCCTGAAAAAACTACTACCAGATTAGAAGTTAAACGTGATTAGTTTCAATGTGTAACAGTGTAAGCCAGAAAGATGTTAAAAAAAAAAGGATAACGAATATGGCCTAGCTAGTACTCCCAAAATAAGTTTGTAACTCGTACCAACTTTTGTCTTGTCATGTCGTTTAAAGTACAAAAAAACACGTTTTATTGTTTACAAAACCATAAAAATGTCGTACGTCATGGAACAAGTTGGCCAAGATTTGTAAATTGTAACACCTCTTTTGTGTTGTGTTTGCTACTTGTAAGTTACATTCTATAGAGGTGAGTGACATTATCCCTATTTGGCTATTTGTTTAGTACATGCGTGATTTTTTAATACTGTTTTCTATGGCAGAAAAAAAAAGAACTGCAATTTGTATGTAGAGCCAATTTTTGTGTGTGTGTCGTCGTCTATGCATTACTAATTTACTATTATACCAAACATATAATATCCGATAATTTCTCTGCTAATGATTTTGTTTTTAAATTATTAAATTTCCATTTCTCTAAATTTATATTTGAGTTTATGGGAACTAAGTAACTAAAATTAAGATTAGTTTAGAATTATCTTAGCCATCTCTCATACTATGTCTATGTGGCTAGCTATATTGTTGAAATGACAATCCGTTGCATGTATGATGTATCTTAAAGATCTCCCTGATGAATGATGTAATAAAATTGGTCTTCCATCAATTGCAATAGCAATTATTGAGATTCAAAAATTATATTTGTTGGGATCAAGCCCTGTTACTTAAAACCAGAAAAAATAATTTGTTACTGAGATACTGAATTTTAAAAATAAATGGTTTTGAAATAGATGAAAGTTGTAAGATCTTGCCAGAAACTTAAAAATAAATTATTAGTGTAGATGATAAAACCTAGAGCAACCAAGGATACATGGAACTCTTGAATATTGGAAGTAGAATCTGTAATATCCTTAATATAAAGCATTTTGAATTATAGTTCCATAGTTACTTCACTCGTGTGCAGATCCGGTTTTGACATTTAAAAGGCCACAAGCCCAAATTGAAAAAGGGCTGGTTTGCTTTATTAATTTTTTTTTTAAATAAAACTGGGTTCAAACTCATGCCTGGGAACACAAATGGGAATCACTAACCACTAGACTATGAACATTTTTTACTAAAAAATGGGGCCGAAAATTTATATATAAAACGAGGGCCGCAAGCATGGAGTTGGCCTGCTTGGACTCAGAGCGGGCCTGCTCGTGTGTGGGAGGGACTGCGATGCGAGAACATCCATTTTTGAGAAGAGGAGGGAAAAACGGATTTAGCGGAAACATTTGTGGCCAACATTTGGCATCCATAGCCGAAAACGCCTTGCAGCAAGTAGCTCCAACATTACCAATTTTTCCTGTGAAAACTGATTTGTGGATTTCAGTTACACAACCTTGAACGCTGACGAGTGATGACAAATAGTTTGTGAGATCGACCGGTGAACCAGACAAGATTGGGAATTGAGGTGTTGTGTGCGACGGTGCATCTGCGCTGATGCGAGAGCAGCCATTTTTAGAAGAGGAGGGAATAATGGATCCAACGGAAACATTTTTGGCCAACACTTTGCATCCACATCTGTAAACGCTTTGCAGCAAGTGGGTCCAACGTTTTCAAACTTACCCGTTACAACAAATTTGTAGATTTCGATTACACAACCTTGGACGCCGAAAAGTGATGACCAACACTTTGTGATATCTGTAATAACTCAAATCGGCTTATCAAAGAAAATAAGAGTTAATGGGTTTAAAGAGGAGTCTTTTATTGAAAATAGCCTGAGCTCGAAAGATACACGGTAAATTTAGGTCGTCGGAATAAGAACGCCGACCTAAACTTGAAAGAGAAGAAAACTAAAGCGTTTAAGCGATAAGTTGCTAAGTTTGCCCTAGATCTTCTCTCTCGATTTCGGAATCAGATAGGGGTTTTTATTGAGAAACAACTGAACCTTATGAAAGGCTGCCTACGTACCCTTTAGAAGGGATCAAGCCAGACGTAGTTCAATTATTAGAGAGGTAGATGGATGATCTAGAGAATTAGGTCTTCTCCAAGTGTGGAGATCCTTGGGAGATT
>JAHZTW010000008.1:117118-129062 GCA_020283515.1 Alliaria petiolata | reverse complement strand
AATTTAGGTCGTCGGAATAAGAACGCCGACCTAAACTTGAAAGAGAAGAAAACTAAAGCGTTTAAGCGATAAGTTGCTAAGTTTGCCCTAGATCTTCTCTCTCGATTTCGGAATCAGATAGGGGTTTTTATTGAGAAACAAGTGAACCTTATGAAAGGCTGCCTACGTACCCTTTAGAAGGGATCAAGCCAGACGTAGTTCAATTATTAGAGAGGTAGATGGATGATCTAGAGAATTAGGTCTTCTCCAAGTGTGAAGATCCTTGGGAGATTATTGAATAACTTCCTCGTGAAGCCCTTCCTATTTATAAGATATATGAGTCGGTCTTCAAGGCTTGCTCTTTTCTTTTTGGAATAGGAAACTTTCCCGAGAGATAAAGCCGACCTAGAGCTTTCTCTGGATTGATAAGGATAAATGGAATATTTCCATTTATCTTGGCTGACCTAAAATGGCGTGAGCCTTCTAGGATTTCTTAATGGTCCGAACTCAGTTAACGTCGGACTTTTTAGAGGGGATGCGAATCCCTGCTCTAACAATATCGATTGGAGAGCCAGGAATGGTCTGGACCTCGGCTAGCACCGGCCTCATTAGAGTAGTGGCACATAGAGTCATAACTAGAATCGTGGATAAGAGAGTTTCCATCCTACCTTCCATGGCACCTATTGTTTCCTTATTTTTCTTTTTGATATTAGAGAATATATATAGGGAATTGTTTGATTGGGATGATTTTGGTATCGAAAGAAACTAACAATTTATAGAGTAGCTCAAGTTTGAACGAATTCGGTAAATTCATTAGGAGAGTTACACTTTCAGCGTCGTCCGTTTTGACAATCTTTGAATTAAAACATGGAAGTGTTACATTTTACAAACCGACTCATTCAAGTTGTATATATGTTTTTACCGATTAATTTAAATAAATATCTCTGTCGACTATTCGCTTTGTAATAAATATGTTGTAGTTATGGACTAAATTCTGTAACATTTTGTGTCTTTTGTTTTGATAAATGTTACATTTTGTATCTTATAACAGAAAAAAAATCATATACTAAAACCTTTTATATTTTTAAATCGAATCAATCTTTATTTTTAAATATAAACCTCAGGGAAAAAATAAAATCTTATCATGTTGACTCTAACTGGTGACCATTAAAAGAACAATAGAAATGAGAGAGAAAAGAACGAAAGAAATGAATTAGTAGGAATGAGTAGAATAAAATATATAAAAAGAAATAAATAAACATGTTTTATTCCTCCCCAAATTTGATAAGGAATGTTTTTTTTCTATAAATTCTCTTAGAATAAGTAATGGAAAGGAATGGTTGGAATATTTTTTACTCATAAATAGTAAAAAAATTAAGGAATGTAGGGGAATCCACTATTCCTCATCATTCATTTGGTCACCAGTTAAAGCCGTTGTATCTAAAGTTAATCTGTTATTTTATTTAATTCTGTTTTTTCTTCTTAGGGAGCATATTGGATCAATGATTTGGGATGGTATCATTTTTTCTTCTAAATCTATTCTTATTGAATCTAGCATTTATAAAAGTTATTAAAAATCTAATTAAAGTTATTGGCTTAGTCATTTATACAAATTCATTAAAATTTTGATTTGAAAGATAATTTATAGTTAAAAACCAATGGATTGAAATACCACCTCATATGATGGTATTTGAGAAAATTTGGAATACAAAATTTTTTAGAATAATTTTACATCTTTAAATTCTATAAAATCTTCCTTAGATTTTCACTAATCCAGAATTAACAATTTGTTTCCAACGTGGCAAAGCATTAACAATTTGGTTGGACTTAAACAAAATGGGTTTTAAGGATCCATAAAGCCCAGATTTTCGATATACCAAGTACCAACTCATCAAAATGTCAAATGCTTGAGATCCCACATCGGTTACATTAGTCAGAGACACTGAATCAAATGGACTATACATAAGATGCAGAGCTCGCAGAGTAGAGTTACGGAGCCGTGCAGTGAAAACAAAGCGAACTATTCTTTCGCCTTTTACTAAAGAATAACGTGTTTTCTCTGCTCTTAAGCGGCATACGCCTATTTTTGGAAAGGGTTTTATAAACAAAACCCCCCATCAATTCTTTAGTTTGATATTTGTGTTAATAGAATTTCAAGTTAGTAAAGGCCATTTTAAATTAAGTTAAACGTCACCAATGATTATCAAGCAGGATCATTTCAGGTATTCACATTATATGATAAGTTTCCCCCACGCCATATGATCGTTTTGGAATAATACATATTGAAGTTTGGTTTATATATACAATTGAAGTTTGGTTTATATATAGAATATGTTTTGTCTCGGATGAAGAGTGGGCGAAGAACCAATGAGATATTGGTATAAGAATGACTCAATAGATGTTACATATTCAACTCCTAATAACTTCTAAATAAAAATAGATAATGCAAGAAAATTAACTTCTTTTTAGAAGCTGTTGTAGAACAAATGAAACAAAGAAAGAACAAGACACATGTAGATATCTTTCATAGAAGCTACTAGCCTATGGCTATATTCTTTAATAATCTCATTGCTCCTAGCTTCACTTGTGTGTGGGATCAGCTGCACCGATGATGCGAGAGCAACCATCTTCTCGACTACTTAAAAATATATGTGCCATATTTTTTTGCCACAAGCGAAAATGCCTACCAACTCGTAGATTCAACGTCTCTAGTTAAAACAGATTTGTAGATTTCGATTACAAATAGAAATATATATATATGTAGATGTAGTTAAGGTTAATATGTACTGTGAGCCACCCGAGAAGAAAACTAGTTACATCAAGCGGTTGGAGCCACTGAGAGCAGACGAATCAGACTAGTTCTTCTTAGTTCTCATCACTGGAAATCAAAGAAGAGAGAAGAATTTGGATCAATTAAAAACAAAAAAACTATGATAGGGAGCTCTAATTAAGGAGGTTGTCTTATAACACTTTCTGGCTGTGTGCATATAGTAGTTGTGAAGATCGACTCGTTACCCGCACATAAGTGATAAACAAACTTGAAAACGACTTTTGTCGCATTCATTGCTACGACTTTAACTCAATTTATGTTCTTCACAAATTATTTTAGTGCATGAGAAGCACTTGGATCCGATGTTCCGTCTTAGCTATGTTTTTATTGGTAGTATAATAGTATGTTATAATATCTAATAATAACAGTGAACATACCTTTTTTCAGAACGTAGAGAGAAATCAAAGTTAATCAAAAGGTTGTTCTAAAATTCATGAAAATTTTCCAAAAGCTATATATGGGTGCTGCAGAAATTATGGGGCGGAAGCGCAAAACTTCCACGGTTTTTAAAAAAAAAATCATGAAAAATTAGCGGGTTTGATCCGCACTCAACATTTTTAGAAATATCTTGAAAAAATGCCTTGACAAAGTACAAATTGATTAAAAAAAAAAAAAAACCTGTTGTACAATTCACATTATTAGGCTCTAGCCCAAAAAATTTCCAGTACATTATGGTATGAGCAAGAAATTCGGTTTATTTAATAGATGGCCCGTCCGGTTTAAAGAAACCGTCTTCTTCTCCTCTTGCTACTACAACGTGGCAGAGCAAATATGATGGGCTTTAAATATAATTGGGCCTTCGCCAATTAACAGATACAATACAAAGGATGCTTTCCTTTAGTTTTTTTTTTAAATGCGCAACATCATCCCACATCGCTCAGCTGGGAATTAATCTGGTTGTATATATAACCTAGAGATCGATAGCAATGTTGGTCACGACCTTACTTGAACAGGATCTGTTCTATAGGCTCGTACCTCTGTATCCTTGGTTTCTAAGGAGACAGGCCCTTAACCCTGGTTGATGAACCATGACCGTGCGATCGGAGCGTGATTAACGGCCACGATCATCTCTAAGATGAATCCGGTGCTGTAGAGGATCGTTACTCGGCTCGGTCTAATCCTTGCCGGGGTGGTCGCACGGCGGTCTGACAGGTTAACCTTTTTTTTTCTCCTTAAAACTCGTCCGTTTTAGTTTAACTTGCTGTTCTAAGAATTGAACAGAACATGTTCGACGAAATGTCTAAAAGAGAGAGTCGTTCCTTAATTCATTTTTTTTATTGGACTTTGAGTGTTGATTGGACTCACGTGATAGGACTCTCGCGTAACGGAGAAAGTTCTTTCATTCACCAATAGCCACCGGAGACTTATGCATGCAACTATGGGTTTTACAATAGAGTTGAGAGAAGTGAAGATAACAAAAAAAAAAAAGAGAGAGAATGGGTAAGAACAACACCAGAATTCTCATGCAATTCACAGCTCTTGCGATGGTTTTAACCGCCGCGATGATGGTTGAAGAAGCTAAGAGCATTCCTTTATGTAACGTCGACACAAACGACTTGGAGAAATGCCGTGCAGCTGTCACCGGAAACAACCCGCCACCTCCGGGACCAGACTGCTGCGCGGTGGTCAAAGCCGCTAACCTAGAATGTCTCTGCCCGTACCTCTCCATTTCCAGGATCGACCCATCTAAAATCAAGGCCGTTGTGGCCAATTGTGGCTCTAAAAACCCTTCCTGTTTGCCGAGGTAAAAATCAAATATTGGAAACTGGTTTGAGTAAAGAGATAAAGTCTTATACGTTTGTTTTGTTGTTTCTTTCCCTAACACGCAGATGAGCTAGAGACACAGCCCGGCCTGCCGCAGACTTTTGCCTCGTCCTGAAAAGTCTTTTGGTGTTCTGAAAAGTCTCTTTAAGTTATGATATATGTATGTCTTTTGGTGATCTGATTCGAATAAATCACCAACTTTAATTTGCAATTAATAAGAACCATGTTCTTCTATACATTTAATGAAAACAATAAAGTGCTGGTTTTTGGCTAAGTATATTGTGTTCTGCCTTCTTGAATATCTAACAAGTAACAACTTACTCGTCATGCGCCTCTTCCCTGAAAAGAACCCAATGGTTCATAAAACTGCAAACAAAGGTTTGGAATGTAACTGCATCGTAGCATTAAGGGCCTTTTTTCAACATAAATAAGTATGAATCTCCCCAATAAAACACATGATCGCTAATACATGCCGGCAGATTAGAGATGAATATTCAAACAGAAACATTTCCTGCGAAAGAGACTTGAAGAAAAAAAAAACACAAATTCTGGAACATGTCACGTTATAACAGTGAGAATAATACTTAACGAAAAGAGAATATTATGGAGTTTATCCTCGGAGATTGCATGTTTTCGAGTTTCAGAGCATCTCCAACTCATAATTGCATTTTTTTCATTGCAAAATGCAATAATTGCAAAATGCAATTGGATTTCTCTTCAACCCATAATTACATTTTTCATGTCAAAAGGAATATTTGTACTATATTCTTCTTTGTCTATTTTATTATTAATTGCTAATTATACATATTTTCTTTAAAATTTACAAATTGACCCAATTATTTACTTTCTCTCAAAATTTCCATAAATTATGAAATTTTTGAAATTTCATTATTATAATTTTAAAAAAACACATTACACTACATAAAAATGAAAAGAAAAACACATTACAATACACTTATTAAGTAACCAATCATTGTTGTACTAAAATTATTTTCTTTTATTTTTAATTTCAGTACTTTTTAATTATTTTAAATTTAGTATTATGTTTTTATATTTTCTATTAAATAATGTTATTTGCATTTTAATTTTATATATTAGAGTGTTTTAATATTTATAATCATCGAAAAAGAAATCATCATCAAAATAATTATTTATAACTCTAAAAGTAAAAATATATAAAATTTGAAGGACTATTTTATAAATAAAAAGTTCAATTGCAAAATGCAATTGAAAATGAGATGGTTGAATATTTGAAACCAAAAATGGCATTATACCATTTTGCAATTGAAAATAAGATTGAGTTAGAGCAAAATTTATTGCAAAATGCAATTTGCCACCAAATTTGGTATTGGGTTGGAGATGTTCTAAGTAATTTTGAAGCCAAGAACGTAGGACAATAAGATTTCTGACATGTTATTTTGATAGAGATTTTACCATTGATGTTACTCCCTCCGTTTTGATTTAAGTGTTGTTTGCAGAAATGTATCTGCAATGTAATTGGATGTATCTGGATGTGTTTTGAGTTTAATACATCCAAATACATTTTCTCCAAATGACACTTAATTAAAAATATGTAATTTTTTTTTATTAATTAATAAACCTTATGACGATAAGGAGTATTAATTAATTAAAAAAACAATTACATCTTATCGTCATAAACCTTCCAAACAGAAATTTTTGTCAGGAAAAAATAATCAATACTTTCATTGGAAAAACAAATTTAGTGAATACATTTAAGAAACAAGAACAAAATAACATACAATCGAGGCATCTGTAATCCACCGTGGCAGAGCATTTACGTAACTTATCTATTAGTTGGGCTTAGTAATAAACAGGCTTTTAACAAATCAGGCCCAGATCTAATTGAATGCTTTTTGTCAAGTCAAGCTAAAGCCTTTACAGCATCCCACATCGGAAGTAGTAGTCAAGCTGATACGAATCGTTTGGATATAAAAGGAAGAGGACTTCGTTGGTTGAAACTCATCTTTGCGCTTAAGGCAATGACGCAGCTAATGAGGTACTAACCGAGGCGCGTCTATTGCTGGTTGAAAACTATTTCCAAACCCCCTCCTGGGCCTAAGCTTGTCTTGGGCTCACGAGAATTTCTGGAAGGGCTCCCTTCGGGGTAAAGCCCTACAATATTCTAGTTCAATATTCTTAAAAGAGATTGATGCCATTGGTTCTTTGTTTGACATTTATTAGTGAATGCTTGGTCTACAATTTATTTTATTTGTATAAGATGTACCCGTATGCTTGAAAAACCAAACCAGAATAGTCAGAAATAATTACGAGTTAACTTGAGACTGTCGATAGGCATTTTCGTAAACTTTGTCCAATGTCGAAAACCTTAACAAGAGAATGTCCAAGTGATCTAAAGTTGTTGTTCAAAGATTAATAGAAGAAGCACTACTTTATAAAAGTGAATCACAATCTAAGTTATCTCACAATTTACTATTCCAAAAACATTTAAAGGTGCTAAGTTTAAGTTATCTCACAGTTTACCATTGATTATTAAGCAGGATAATCTGAGGTATATCGACACATGGTCTTTTGTCCCGCACCATTTAATCATCAAGTAAGGGTTAGTTAAGCTTTATACTGAGCCATCAAATGCAGAAGTTCCAAACCGTTAACATCTTGTGTTAGTACGAGTCTTGATTTTAGTGAATGTGTTTAGAGAATACCATTCTTTGTTAGTGTTGATGAAAATGTCTTCAAGCACGGATGAGTATGGATGGTAGAGTTTTGTATAAGATATGAAGATTAACATCCATCATTGAGAACAAGAGGAAATAAGACGACCAAGTTTTGAAGGGACAAAAGAGAATCAATTAAGGCAATCAAATGTATACATGTCTCTCTACCTTTTGGGTAAAGTTCTAGTGTAAAATCTGCAAATGTTAGTTTTATACAAACAGAGTACTATTATGAGTTGTCTCAGTAGAACGATATATTGAGATATAGGTTTCAGAATGTCCATATGCTTTTTCGGAGACTAATTCTGTCCCACATTGAAAAATTAAATTACAAAAGAGAAGGCGATTACCACTGATTCAAAGTGATTTAGAGCTGTCGTTGTTTAAAGATTTACTAGAAGAAGCACCACTTTGTGATAATATTTTAAGGACAAAAAGTGAATCACAATCTGATGTTTGCACAATTGTAAAATAACTGTGAAAGTTGTTGATGCTGTATAAATTTGAAGGAAACGGATAGCTTCTTGTTACATTTTATTTTTGGTTGCCTTGGCGATGAAGCTATATTGTCCATATGGCATTAATAAAAACATATATGCTTATATATAGACTAAGGAGTATCTTCAAGGTTATTTCCCCGTGTGTTGCCTTGGTGATGAAGCTATATTGTCCTTTGGCATTCACCGATCACGAAAACGAGCAACACACGGGAAATAAAGTAAGACCGAAAGGCATTTACCCAAAAAGTCACCGAGCCGTGCGGTGAGCGCAGAGCCAATTGTTCTTTAGCCTTTTACTAAACACATTTTCAAGCAACTAGAGATCCTTAAACAAGAAATGCCATGTTATGTACAGTACTTATCGGTTCTTTTTAAGAAATCATACGAGAGTACAGTTTGTATATACATATATATTATTTTTACTATAATCCTAAAAACCTCTGTTATTTTTCTTCTTCTTCCATGGTTAATAATAATTTAGAGCAATGTAATGAGGATTCCAAGTTGCACTAAAGTTCATTTAGCTTCGCAACAAATCCGGTTCACATCATGCTTCTCCCCCCCCCCCCTCCACATTCGGTTGGCCCGCCAAAAAGGCAAATCCAAAAATTATTTAATTATATGACAGGCAAAATTTATATCCTAATATATATTTTTTTTTTTAACTTTATATATCCTAATTTCTTTTGCCCTTTTCTTATTCAAATTGAATCAACACCCATCCCATGTACTCAAATAACCCTCCAAACAAACAACAATATCGAATTTAAGTCCATACTAATCTTCAGAACATGTGAAAGAACCGGATTTTTAAATGCGGGTAAGACTTTCTTTGGTTCATAATTTTGTTAATCTTTTACATGTTCTAAAGTTTCAACTCGTCCTGATGTTTAGGTTGCACTTAAAGTCTCCCAATCAAACCATAGAGCCAATAACATTATAAGTCTCATATGTTTATTCTGGTATTAACTTACTTTTCATTAAAATACAAACAAAAAATGAATCTATGTGGGAAAAATCAACAAAAAGTGACTTTTAAATACACTACGAAACGAAAAGCATAGTCTCTTTTTCCCACTTCATTGTTTGATTAATTAAACCGTAATACACCAAAAGTTAGGTCCAAAGCAAGAACATCATAATGATGAACAATTTTAAGAAAAGTATTTCAAAAGAAGTGAAGAAGATTAAGTTAGCAAAAAAAAAAAAAAAGTGAAGAAGATTATAAATTGCGCATTACCAAAGTCCATGCCCATGGGGTCTTTTCTTATAAGATTAGTTTATTCATGAACAAAAAAGCATATACTATAACACATAAGTATTCATATATGTATATAATAACCATAAATCAATTATATAATAAAATTATTATCTTGCAACTTTTGTAACTTCGCCTTTTTCAACTTCTGAGCGCGGTAGAGGTCCCTACGCTTTTATCACACAATATTATGCGTTGAGAATTGACAATATATATAGTAGAAGAGGCTAAAATTTATATGGGTTTTAGAGCTATTTTCTATTATGTGTTTTTGATATAAATGTATTTCTAGGGCTATTTTACAGGAGAAAATCCTATAATAGAGTATGGACCATCCAAGATCCATTACTTTTTGAATATACGAATCATCTCTTCTACTTAGTTTTTTTTTTAAACGATCTCTTCTACTTAGTTCTCCAAATTATTACAGTTTATATGATTTAATAATAAGCATATCTAAGAGAGTAATAAAAACCTCTATTATCAACGTAATTGTGACATCTAAAGAAATTTGGATGCATACACGAGTTGCTCTATCTTTCCTTAGCGTAAAAGGAACGGCTACATAAAGACACAAAAAGCCCCCATGAAATGATTGAGATGCTTCCACGGTTTTTTTTTCCTTCTTTTTCTCTCTATTTTAAATGTTTTTCTCCCTCTAAAAAGCCAATTATTGATTCCTTATGTCTTCCATGACATTAACACATTTTAGACAATTTTTCTAGTCTGATTATATGATTGTACACACCACAATCTGCTAATTTTAATTTGAATGATGATACGGTATGATACCAGTGAAATCCACTTAAATTTTGGTGAATCTCAAACAAACAAACAAAAGAAAACCTAAAAAGCCAATTTATTTTAATCTAGAAAACCTATTTAGGCTAAATTAAGGAAAAAACCTATTGAATGTAGTAGGATGTTGTAATCTATATATATAAAGTTACCTTTTCTCTCTTCTCCTTCCGCCACATCAGCAGCCACCTCATCGCTCACATCATCAATTATTTTTTATTTTTGTTTTAAAATTCCCAACCTAACATTTATATTCAACTATAATGTTAGAAAACAATAAATAAACTGAATTATAATTTTCGAAACAGAAAAAAATTAACAAACAGTTATAAAACGTTATAAAAAAAATAAACAATCAACAAAAATATGAGAAAATAAATAAATAAAAACTAAAAATATATATTAGTCATGAGCATCTCAGAATTCATGATGGTAATTTATGGATGAGACGGAATTAGATAATTTGGTAGAAGAAAAACAACTCCATAAGAGAATCTAATAAACAAAATCATTGAAAAATAAATAAACTAAAAACAAGGATATATGTTAGTTTTGGACATTTCGGGTTTCATAACGGTAATTTATGGATATGGGACGGTAATTTATCAATTTGGAAGAGGAAAAACAATTCTCTAAGGGAATCCGATACAAATAGAACAGAAAATTGAGGTAACAAAGCGGGTTCGAGAAATTTTATTATCTAAAATCTCTTCCCATTCTGAATAATTTGGGTAAAGGTCAATTTTATGACATATGTTTTGAGAAAATTCGGGAAAGTCCCATAAATTTTGGAAAATGATATATATTTTTTAAATTTAAAATTTGTAAACGGGTCATCCGGATTTCGTCACCTAAGCGTCCTACTAAGCATTCAAATCATCAATTACTTTTCATTTAAATCTTTTAAAACACAATTAAAACTTCGTCTGAGCTATAATATTAGAAAACAATAAATATATACAGAATTATACTTATAAAAACAGAAAAAATAAATTACCAAATATTAACAGACACGTATGAAGCGCTATTAGAAAATAAATAATTTACAAAAACATGGAAAAATAAATAAACCAAAAAAAGATATACGTTAGCCATGACATTTCAAGTTGCATGACGGTAATATACAGATATGGGACGTGAATGGGTAATTTGGGAAAGGAAAACAATTCTCTAAGTGAATTCGGTAAATAACCGGAACAAAAAATTCATAAATAGGATGAGTTTGGGAAAATTCTCTTCACAAACTCTCAATAATTTGGGTAATGATCAACTTGGAGACATATTGTGAAAATTCTAGAAAGTCCGGAAAAATTTAGAAAATAATATATAATTTGAAAATATTAAATTTTTAAACGGGTAATTGAGGTAATTTACCTCATATTATTTCCTTCTATGTACATGTTTGAATAAAATAATGATTTTGAATAGATAATATTTGAACAGAATTGGAAATAGGACAGTAAATTTTAAACGGATACGGATGAGAAAGGAAAACTCATCTCAAAAAGCTACAAGATACAACAAATACAATACATAAAAATGGATAAAAATAAGTGACACATCCGAGCGTAGCGCGGTTTACCAACTAGTCTATACATATAAAGTTAACTTTTCTCTCTTCTCAAGAAGACACCTCATCCTCCACATCATTGCGACATCATATTTTTTAATCTAATTTCTTTAATTCCAAATTTAATACACATACTAATTATACATTTTTTTTTAACATAAAAAGAATTCCAAAAGACACCATTCATATTCTAAATTAAACCAAAAATTAATATGAATATAGTTGAAATAAATAATAAAAAGTTTTTAAAAAATGGTTATACTAATATTTTTCAACTTTTATAAATATTTAATTAGGTTAAGTTGTATCGCTAATATTATAAAAAAACTACGATATCAAAAAATTCCTAACAATTAAAAATATAAGTTATCCTATAACTAAATTTATAAAGAATTAGGTTAAGTTGTATCGGTAATATTATAAAAAACTACGATATCAAAAAATTCCTAACAATTAAAAATATAAGTTATCCTAGAACTAAATTTATAAAGAAAAATATAAGTTTATAAATCTTAACATCTAATAAAAAGATAAATAAGTAAAATTAAG
>JAHZTW010000008.1:97223-116939 GCA_020283515.1 Alliaria petiolata | reverse complement strand
TTCCTAACAATTAAAAATATAAGTTATCCTAGAACTAAATTTATAAAGAATTATGTTAAGTTGTATCGGTAATATAATAAAAAAACTACGATATCAAAAAATTTCTAACAATTAAAAATATAAGTTATCCTAGAACTAAATTTATAAAGAAAAATATAAGTTTATAAATCTTAATATCTAATAAAAAGATAAATAAGTAAAATTAAAGTATCTATATATATAAAGTTAACTTTTCTCTCTTCTCATGAAGACACCTCATCCGCCACATCATTGCCACATCATATTTTTTAATCTAATTTTTTTAATTCCAAATTTAATACACATACTAATTATACATTTTGTTTTAACATAAAAAGAATTCCAAAAGACACCATTCATATTCTAAATTAAACCAAAAATTAATATGAATATAATCTATATATATAAAGTTAACTTTTCTCTCTTCTCATGAAGACAGCTCATCCTCCACATCATTGCCACATCATATTTTTTAATCTAATTTTTAATTCCAAATTTAATACATATACTAGTTATACATTTTGTTTTAACATAAAAAGAATTCCAAAATACAACATTCATATTCTAAATTAAACCAAAAATTAATATGAATATAATTGAAATAAATAATAAAAAGTTTTTAAAAATGGTTATACTAATATTTTTTAACTTTTATAAATATTTAATTAGGTTAAGCTGTATCGCTAATATTATAAAAAAAACTACGATATCAAAAAATTCATAACAATTAAAAATATAAGTTATCCTAGAACTAAATTTATAAAGAATTATGTTAAGTTGTATCGGTAATATAATAAAAAAACTACGATATCAAAAAATTCCTAACAATTAAAAATATAAGTTATCCTAGAACTAAATTTATAAAGAAAAATATAAGTTTATAAATCTTAACATCTAATAAAAAGATAAATAAGTAAAATTAAAGTATAAATAAGTAAAATTAAGCTGTTAAAAATCTCATACTTTAATAAAAATATGTATAGAATGAAACGTAAAATTAGTATAATTTATGTATAATTGGTTAATTTTTAACAAAATAATTTTAAAAAAAAAAATTGAGAAATCATGCTTATTATTCCTCACTTCTCCTTCCACCTCATCCTCTTACATTTGACAACACATAATTGGGACAAATTTCAATACCAGCCTCACTCAGTCCAATTTAAAATCACTCTGATTTATTCTTCCGTCGTAATCTCAGCTTCCTTCTTCAGCCATGGAAGACCTTATCGATAGCATCACGGTGCCGCCATGTAATATTTATAGAAATTATCATCTCAAATCTTTTTTCTCAAATTCATAGACTATTAATTACTTTGAATTTTCAGGCCTTGCAAATATGCAGGAGAAAAGGAAAATTAGACTACAACTGTAGTTGAACACAAAATTAACTGCATAAGATAGCACAACATGATCTGGGTTCATTCTTCAAGTGATTAAATACAGTTCAAGTACAGTTATATAAGGATAGGGCAATTGAGAGTTTGTTGGGGATAAGAAAGTTGATTTAGATCCAGAGTATCGTCTGGATTGTTGACGGTTGAGAAGTTGTATCCATTGATTATCATCACGGCGTGAAGCGGAAGACCTTCTTGGTGGTCTTCATTTGCTTCTCGCTCGGTATCTAGGAATTGAATCAAACTCATTGGGTCGAAATTCATGTTCTTTTCAGGTAATTACGAGCCCAAACAAAACCGGGTTAAAATAATGATCAATTGTTGGGTTTCTTGCACTATTGGGCTACATAAGGGGATGTGACCATAAAACAAGAAACGTGACCGGTTATTAATTTTAAAAATTATTCATGCATTACAATAAAGGGAAAACAAAATTAATACAAACACTCTTCAATTGTCCGCTTCGAAATTAACTCGAACTCTACCTGAAAAATATGCAAATTCATTTTCATATAATTTAAATAACACAACACAATGAGTAAGAAAATAAATCAAAACATGGCCATAACATCAAACACATAAGAATATTCGAGAATTACCAAGTATTAAATAACATTAAAAATACAAAACATAAATAATATATATATAAAAAATCCTGCTGCAAAATGAAAGTAGAGAGCGTAGATCAAGATTTGACGTGAGCGAATATTATAAGAACTAAAAGATATATCTAAAGAATATAGAATGTATAATGAATCAACACAATAGTAGAATAATTATATTATGGAAAAAATATAACTAAAGATTAATGACAAAAAACCACTAGTTGATTTATATAATAAAATAGTCACTATCCAATTATTATAATATGTGAAAAAGCTGCTTTTGTGGAAGGAAAAAATCTAAGCTTTGCATAGGATTGTACTTTTTAAAAGCAATTTGGAGGCGTTGATTACTTGTATTTTATTTAATAGCATATAATTTTAGAATACAAAAATAATACGTGGCTTGTCTCATGTAAATACTACAAACCGAGCAAGAGACCGTGTAACGGTATATAGGTTCAGACAAAAAGGATTTCGGACCCGTGAGTCATTCACACATATTCCATAATTCTTGTGTATATTCACATCACATGAATAAGAATATTTCATATAAAAGTTCATATTTGAATCATTTTTTTTTGTTTGTACAATATTATTGCGGTGGAAGGCGTGAACAAAACTTTCTTTGAAATTTTCAGAACGTTTTTACCTATTTACAGAGAGAGTAAGAAAAGACCAGCTAATCTACTTATTTGTCGAAAAAATATAATAACTCAAAATAAAAGACAAATGGACCTCAGACTCAGATTATATATATATATATATATATATATATATATATATATATATATATATATATATGCTGGCATTCAAAATCTAAACTACTTTATCAAAAAAAAATCCAAGCCTTTGTCAAAAAAAAAGAAAAAAATCCAAGCCTTTGATATATAACCATAGACATACATGACACATATTTAGCTTCTTGAAAGACCAAATAATTTTGACACATATTTATACTTTTATTCTACAAACCCTATTACCCAAGGTCTTTTAGGGATTTATATATACAACCTCTTTCTTCTCATGACCTTTTGTCTTCTAACTATGCATGAGCTCACAAAACTTACCATGCACATATAATATTGAAAAACCCTTATCGTTTAAAATTATAAAGAAAAACACAAAGGGGAGCGCGCAAGATTTTATTTTTCTCGGCACGATGTGTTAGTTAACTTCCTTGATAATTTCGTGCTAATTTTCCTTAACTAATCAAGCATGTATAATAATATAAGTAACTAAAACGTTCACGCAAATATATTAAAAAGGAAAAAGACAGCAAGAAAACAAAAGTCATTAATCATCAACTAATCCAACGGTCAATATTTTCACACCTTCACAACTCACAAGCAACATCTAAGTCAAAAAAGCAATTACTAAAAGACACAAAGATAATTGCCGCTCAAGTGCTTATAGCTTTCTACTTCCTATCACTTCTCTCTTTATATTAACCCCTTCACCTTCTATCCTTCTTTCTTCATCCTTCTTCTTCTTCTTCTCCTCTTTCTCCATCATCACCATTATCTCTCTCTCTCTCTCTCTCTCTCTCTCTCTCTCCAAAATGTCTCTAATCTCCGAAACTTCTCCAAAACATTGCGCCAAGAAAGGAGGAATCAACATCAACAACCGTCGCAAGAAACTATTTTTCACATTCTCAACATTCTTCAGCGGCCTTCTCCTCATCATCTTCCTCATCTGGCTCATCCTACACCCCGCGAAACCCGAATTCTCCCTCACGGAAGCCGACATCTACACCCTCAATCTCTCCTCCTCGGCAACTCATCTCCTCAACTCCTCAATCCAACTCACTCTCTTCTCCAAAAACCCTAACAAAAAAGTCGGAATCTACTACGACAAGCTACTCGTATACGCAGCTTATAGAGGACAGCAAATAACATCAGAGGCTTCTCTACCGCCTTTTTATCAATCCCACGAAGAAATCAATCTTTTGACAGCGTTTCTTCAAGGCACTGAGCTACCCGTTGTTCAGTCCTTTGGTTATCAAATCGGTCGTGACCGGTCAGCCGGTAAAGTAATCATCGGTATGAAGATGGACGGGAAGCTACGGTGGAAGATCGGGACATTTGTCTCTGGCGCATACCGGTTTAATGTGAACTGTGTTGCAATCGTAGCTTTTGAACCGAACGTGACCACTGTTCCATTAGCTTCCATACAAGGGACTCGTTGCTCTACAGATATATGAGATATGTTGAATAATCAACCATATATATATATATACACAATAGTTTCTTTTACTTATGCTTAATCGCTCCTTCTGTTAAACACTGTATCTTGATGATGTTTTTGTGTTGGTAATTAGTATTTATTGTAAAGCTATATTGAACTGTTTATATAGAATTATATAGCTCTCTACTCTTCGCCGATGTATAATAAAAAAAAAAAAAAAACAGAGCATATCTTTGGTTAAAAGCAGAGGATTGAAATGGCTATACACGATAAAAAAAAGGTGAAGAAGCGAAAAATAGCCAGGAGCAATGTTTTTGCCCTATTGACCAAGAAATTCACCTGATTATTTTCCACACCTTTTCTTTAATAATTCATGGTGATTGCATCTTTTTCGAGCTCTACGCATAAAGATTTGAGATTGTTGGGTCCATATATTGTGTGTGTTTCCCATTTAATTTTTTTTTTTTCATATCTTTACTCTACTTTCTGGAAGAATCAAGTAAAAGCCCTTTTTCCCCTCCCGTAGTTTCTATGTTTTTTTCAACAGATACGAGGAAGCAAATCAAGTGATTCATGGATTCATTAAGACTCGAATATCCAAGAATATTGCAGTTGAAAGAAGGTGTTGTTCTTCTTGCAATAATAGATTCTTTATGTTCGTTAATCATTATTATTATTATTATCTTGCGACAACCTTTATAACAATTAACAACTAAAATTGGCATAACAATTTGTTTTTTTACTAATATATAAAGTCAGGCAAATTAAACCGAACTGACTATGTCTATGAGAACCATTTACACTTGTGAGAGCGTGGTAATCTGTAAAGCTCGGTGGACTAACCTCCTACATTTGTATCTTTGCCTTCTCTCAAAGTTATCTATCTAAATATAGCTAAGTTTGCCCACGAATTGGAACTAGAAATTAACGCTGATCTCACTCTGCCCAGCTCTCCAAAGCTTGATTATAAGGAGGAGTTTTTTGTGATGATATATATAGAAGTCTCTGTCGAGCTTCACTCATGTTTTGGTCTGATTGCAAGTTTCATGGGAAATTGCTCATTTAATTCCCCAAGTATTTGCAATCGGCAATTTTATTCCTCAAATATCGCTTGCGCAGATTAATTCCTCAAGTTTGAGTTGACTGCGCAAATTTAGGCATGACAAAAGTCAACGTTAACAAAGAAAACGGAAACGTTATCGTTGACTTTGTATATCAGTCCAATTTTGCAAAGTCAACTAAAACTTGGGGAATTAATTTGCCAAATTGAAAGTTGAGGAATTAATATGCACAACTAGAAAAACTTGAGGAATTAAATGATCATTTTTTATTTAGAAAATTATGATTATTTTCATAAATCATGATTATTTGTAGAATATCATCAAATACCTTTTTTAAGAAATATTATTTTTATTATATTATGTTTCTGTTGTTATGAATAAAATTAAAAATTATGTGTATTTAATTTCGGTGATTTTTTTTACTGACAATTTTATTGGTTATCAACCAATGATTATTCTCCTATCATACAGTCATTGGTATAGTCACTCTATTAGAAAAAAAAAATTCCATCAAATTCACTTATTTTCATCTATCTTTCTCAATATATGGTAGTATCCCTGAAAATATAGGGACATAATTCACGTTCCGTCTCGTATTCATCCTGAATTTCGCATAAGATTACCTTTTTCGTTAAAAGAATTCTCAATCAGCACAATTTATTTTATTCAAACAGGTACGAAAAATAATGGGTAGAAGATCATATACCTTAATTACCTGTTAAAAAAATATATTTATTAATTTTCTTAAAATCTTCCGATTTTTCCCGAATAAGTTATCCAAAATATATGTTTTGAAGTTGATCTTTATCCGTATTACTGAGAGTTTGAGAAGAGATTTGGGTATGAAAATTTTCCAAATCCATTTCGTTTTTATCGGATTCCCGTATTTCCAATTCTCATCACGAGTTTTGAAAATTTTAAGGACACATATATCTGCTTAAGTTATTTGTTTTTAGAAAGTTATGTATAATGATTTTGTAATTTTGATTAAATATCAATAAAATTTTAGATATAAAATATAATATAATAAAAACAATATTTTTTAAAAAAGTTTGATGGTATTCTACAAATAATCAAAATTTATAAAAATAATCAAAATTTTCTAATAAAAACGATCATTTAATTCCCCAAGTTTTTCTAATTGTGCAGATTAATTCCCCAATTTTCAATTTGACAAATTAATTCCCCAAGTTTGAGTTGACTTTGCAAAATTAGATTGAGAAAAGTCAACAATAATGTTTTTGTTTTCTCCGTTAACGTTGACTTTTTCATGCCTAAATTTGCGCAGTCAACTCAAACTTGGAAAATTAATCTGTGCAAGTGATACTTGAGGAATAAAAGTGTCGATTGCTAATAGTTGAAGAATTAAATGAGCAATTTCCCCAAGTTTCATACTAAATAATCCGGCTTCCCTTGTAGTATAGCGGATACCGATATTGTGTTTAATTTGATTTTCGGAAAAATGTTTGATCCAAATGATCTACAAAAAGAGAAAATATGGATCAAATCAGTATCATTCCATTATGGCTAAAAACATGCGTAATAAGATGTGTTGGTGCTTCCTTCTTTTGTCTTCCAGCGAGCTATAAGATTAAAGTGTTCTAAAATACGGTCGTATTTAGAAACACTGACATTAATAATAGTAGAAAATAAATATAGGGCGAGAGATGAAGGAAACTGTAAATTTAGGGGTTAAAATGTAAACAAAACACTGAAGAAATTTGCCGGGCCAAAAATTTAGGTCTTTTTCACTTTTTCCACGGAGAGAAAATCTGAAACAGACGCCGGCAAATGAGCCACTGAAGTTGAGATATTTTGGCCGGAAAACTCAACGCGATTTGTTTATCATTCTTCAAGAGCCGTTAAAAAGGTACTCTTTCTCTCTCTCTCTCTCGCCTAGAGTCAAAGAACAAATCTACCATTTCGTGATTTTATTGTTCGATTCCTTTTGAGGTTTGACGTTTGGTATACTCCGAAGAAGTACTCGATTCTTTTCTTCATTCGGAAAATGTTTTTTTTTTTTTAAAGGATTTTTATTCGATTCGAGGTTTTTCAGGCAGAGCAGTACATGGATGAAGACGCAGCGAAACGTGTGCGTGCTGATCTAGATAGGCTGAGCGATTTGCCAGATAACTTGCTGTGCCAGGTTCTCTTGAACATTCCCACAAAAGATGTGGTTAAGAGCTGCGTCTTATGATCTAAAAGATGGAGAAATCTCTGGAGACATGTACCTGGTTTGAGCCTGGAGCCTTGTGATTTCCGGGAGTACGAGGCCTATGTGAGTTTTGTCGATGGTTTTCTGGGTTTCAACAGCGAATCACGCCTGCAGAAATTCAAGCTAAAAGACAAATCTTTAGATAGAAAGTACATTTGGGAATGGGATTACTCTCATGGCGATGATGTCGCCCGGTGGATCAACGCTGTGGTTAAGCGGGAAGTTCAACATCTCTTTGTTACAGACAGCACAGGGGAGGTCGAAAAGGAAGCAGAGATACCTTCAACGGTTTACGATTGCGAGAGCTTGCTATCTTTAAAGCTCTGTTGCGTAAGCTTGGCAAATCCCAAGTCCGTTTCTTTATCTTGTGTCAAAGTCATGAAACTGGATAGTGTTAGGTTTGTCAGCGAATGGGCTTTCGAAATGCTCATCTTAGGCTGCCCAGCTCTCGAGAGCTTAACTGTAAGTAGGAGTCCTCATGACAATGTGAAAGTCTTGCGTGTGTGCTCTCAGTCTCTGCTGAGATTCACTCATGTTGGCCACGGTGTCGATTTTGTTGAGGGAGAGCTAGTAGTTGTAGTTGATGCTCCAAGGCTTGAGAAACTAGTGCTTGTTGATGGTGGAACTGATAGTTTCGTAGTATATAATCTTGGTTCACTTGTTAAGGTGCATATGGATATTGTGTTTAACTTGTCTTCCGAAAAGAGGTTCGATCCGAATGATCTGCCAAAGAGAAACATGATTCGAAGTTTTCTCGTGGGGATCTCTAGTGTCAAAGACATGATCATCACTTCGAACACACTCGAGGTAACCCGTATATGGTTAATTTTTTTCAAGAAATTGTTATATCACCTCTCAAATACATCAATTCATCACCTCTACTCTGGTACTTTTTTTCTTTCTTGCAGGCCATCTATAATTTCTCGAGCTGTGAACGAGTACCCTTGTTACGTAACTTATCTACCTTGTGTGCTAACTTCACCGACTACAGGTGGGAGATGTTGCCGGTCTTTCTTGAGAGCTGTCCGAATCTGAAATCTCTCTCCTTGGTTAGGATTGATTTACTGAAAGTACCATAAACTTCCTTTTCTTATTGTGAATGCAAATAGGTGAAAAGAAGTATATCACATAACTCAACTTGTTTCGTCCGTTTGTTTCCTACTTGCAGGGATTTAGTCAATTTCCAGGGGAGCAGCCAGATAGTATAGTACCTAGACCTCATTGCTTCCTACCAACTCTCGAGTATGTTGAGATAGTAAAGTCCATGATAGATGACGCGGCGGAGATAGAGCTAGTGAGATACTTTCTTGAGAACTCAACAATCCTCAAGAAACTAACTATGTTCTTATATCCTGACAGAAATAAGGAAGCATCTCTCATCTTCCTCAAGAAACTCCTTACAATCCCAAGACTCTCTACTTCATGCCAAGTTGTCGTTTCTGATCCTCCTAGTTTTTGGTGACCTTGTTAATGTAAAAGTATATGCTTTCTTCATCGTTTTGTGATGATTTTGGGAAGTAATTGCTCTGTAAGACGTGGTTTAAGTTATGCAAGATTGTTCAGAATTCTAGATTTTTCATTTCCCACATCATATTCAGTAGGATGATGACTTGTGATTAAAAGTTTTAACATAAAATTTTCATTATTTATGGAACCGATTAACTTGTTCAAACACTAAAAGAGTAAAAGATAACAAAAACAAAAAACAAAAAAAGGTCAACAGCAATTAGTTTTAGTGATCAACAACATTAATCATTTATACATCAAGTAGGTTTCATCATGATATACCACGAAGTATTAGACAAGCCATATGTTTTTGGATCAAAAAGTCGGTCCAAAATTAATGTTTTATTGTGCAAGACCGACCCATGTATGCACACGTGTTAACATCTTCAAGACTTCATCTCTAATTTTCTTTTTGTTCATTAAGAATCTCATTGATACGAATCTGTTACATTCCCACCAACTTTTTCACCATCCACTCCAAATTAAACACAGCCCATGCTTTTAATAATTGAAGACCTTTTAAATAAGTATTCAAACGAATCCTCTTTGTGTTTGTATAACCACTTAATAAGAAGGTGAATCTCACAGCTTGTCACTAAATCAAAGGATCTGCGTCCAAGAACGATACACACACACAAAAATGAAGAAGAGACTACTAAGATTGAAGCAATTCTTGATAACTCTCTCCGATGCATGTTTGTGCATAAAAAATCTTGAGAGTAACAAGATTCAAATTTCTAACATAGAGATCAAGAATGGATCTGTATGTCCCGAGGATGATTCGGTGTCTGAAGAGAAGGCTATCGCAGGAAGAATGAGAATCAAGGTGATGATAACTAGAAAACAGCTGGATCGCTTGTTGGCGAAGCAAGTTTCGTTGGAGCAGCTGGTTTTGATGAATCAGAGAATGGTTCTCAGATCTTTCGACGACAATAAGTGGAAACCAGTTCTTGACTCTATCCATGAAACACCTGAATTGTAAGAACTTGATGCTTAGATGTTTCTTAAGATCTTTTTTTGTTTTGCAGCTGATGGTCTTGTACTAATACTATGAACAGATGTTGGTAATAACTTTAAATTAAAACTTAGTGTAAGTATCAGAAAGTCTTTTTGTACTTCAATGTTATTCTACTGAAAACGTTATACAAAAAAATAGGCGAACAGAGCAAAAACAGGGGAAAACAGAGCAAGACAAACAAAAACATTTTTCGGTTTAATCCAAATCAAACAAAGGATTTTTATTTTATGTTCAAAGAAAAAACATAACAAACAAAGATAACTTCAAAACGCCTTGTTGCTTCTTACCGCCTCTAAAGCATATTTCTTTTGTGCTACTCTTGAATCAATCCTCAAAGTTCTTTCTTTTAGTACCACAAATGACTTTACCCGGAGCAAGATCTTGTTTCTTCTTCTCCAGCTTCAAGCTCTCTTCATATTGCACACAGTGAAATATGAGCTCATGAGTCGACCATTTCTTTTGCCGAAACCTATAAGTCCTCTTAAGAGGATCATACTCCGAGGGAAGACTATCGAGTAACATACTCGCCACGAGATCATCGGGGACATGCATCCCGAGTTTCTTCAACTTAGCTGCAACACTCATCTTCTTCATTATATACTCTCTAACACTCTCGTTCTCTCCTTTCCTCATCGATGAAAACTCGGCTAAAACCATACTCATCTCTGACTTCTCGTTCTTCGGATAGCACTTCTCGGCCGCGGCTAGGTATTCTTTGGCCGTTGTAACGTCCTCGGGGACGACGCCTCTGAGTTCTTGCGGGATCCGGAATCTCATTATCATCATACTCAAGCGGTTGGAACGGTCCCAATGCTTGGTTTCATCAATGTGCTTGGAGTCACCAGGACGCTCTTCCCTGAGCGAAACATCAAGATCCATGAGGGCAAGCACAAGTAAGAGATGTTCTCTCCATTCCGGAAAGTTTGTCCCGTTTAGCATCGGGATCGATTCGACATTGGAAAACGCAGATGCTAATCCCAACACTGATCAAAATGAAGAGTAAAGTTGTGTGTCACATAAATATGATAGCAAATTTTGGAATACATCAACTGCAAAAAGAAAATTGAGATAAAATCATAATTATCTACCATGGAACGTGAGAGAGACATTCACTAATGGCTTCATTCAGACAAAAATGAAGCTAAAATCCATTACAAAGATTCCTAAGTCTTCAAAGTAGGGTTTGACCATAAAATTGACATGCATTTCCCATAAGATCACCAGAAATTCAGGAGAAGAACATGATTAACAGATCAAAGAGGCACGAAACCGAAAGAAACATTAACCTCCATTGTTTAATTTTTGTTTTTGTGAGAAAAGGACGAATCGCTTCGAATCAGCAAAAACCGTAAACCCTAATTACAGAGATCATATCGAAAACATAGACTATTAACCTGGAATCATGATTGCGAAGCTTAGCGGAAATGTGGATTTCTGATTGAAGGTTAACCCTAATTACTGCGAAGTTTGGGGTATCTCCTCCACACTACTTCGAATACGATGGTAATACTGATGTTAAAACGGGCGGTCCAGGTCCGTTTAGATCCTGCCCATCGAGACTCTGTCCATTTAAGCCATGCCAGTTTAAGCCCGTTTAATCTTATGCCCATTTAGACATGTTTAGTTTTAGACACTGCCCATTTAAACAAGCCCATTTAGCTCATTTAAGATCTTGCCTATTTTTTTCTGTAACAATGAGTTTTTTTTTTTTATAACAACGAGCTTTATGTTTCTGATTCATACAAATGCTATTCCATTTCAGTTCTACATTTCAAACTTAAGAAAAAATAAAAGATAAACTTAAAAAACAAAATAACATCAAATCAGGCAACTTTCATAAAAACCTTTCAAAGTCTAGTGTTTCGAGTTTGTTTTGTACCTCGGAAGCTCATAAGCAGTCACGTTCCTTACGCGAGATTATGTGAATGCCAGAGAAACAGAGGAACTGGAAGAAGGCAGTGTCTGAAATGCCAAAAAAAAGAGAACAAGTATGTCGTTGTTAACCAACAAGTTGAATGATCTAGAGTTGAGAAAACTAAACCAGGGAATCAAGAAGAAACAAAGAGAAACAAAGGTAAACATAAATAGACATACCATTTTTTTCTTCTCACACGCTTGAATCTTCTGTTCCTGTGCTATTTTCTGTGGCACCTTCATATTCAGTATTCTCTGTGGTACCTTCATATTCAGCATAACCCCGTAGCCAATTCCGGGTGCAGAGTAGAGCTTGGACGTTTTTGGGGAGCAAGCGGTTTCTGTATGGTGTCAAGATCCGACCTCCAATGCTAAAAAGCTGATTCTGATGCTACTGTGGTAATTGAAACGGTGAGCAAATCATGTGTCATGTCAACTAAACCACTCAATCGATGTTGATTATCCTTCCAGTAGCCTAAAACATCCAATTTTGGAAAAGAACTTCTTGCTAGCCTCGGCTCATCCAAATAGATATCCAAATGTGTCTTTGTGTTGCCCACACCAGATTCAATGCTTCTTTCTAACTCATAGAGATCCTGTAAAATAAAGATTCATATCAAATTAGCAATAACTATGACATAATAACTATAACATAATAACAATAACGTGAAGGGTTTTCATTGCGTTACTTACAGTATCAAAATCATCTTCAAGTGGAGATTCACTAACTATATCATGCGGAGTTGGTGTAGCTGAAAGATCTGAAGAACTTGGCAAATTTCTAGTCTGATACTCTTTATATAGCATCTTTAAATTCTCCTTTAGTTCTTCAATTTTTGAAGCAGCAGTAAAGAGATCCACAAATTCATAAGCTTTTTCAAGCATCTGCACTTTCAGCCTAGGATCTAAAACAGCTCCCATTGCCAAAATGATATTGTAATCCTCCCAATACTTATCAAATTTGACTTGCATTCTCTGAACCATTTCTCTTATTCCAGCATCATAACATCTAGCATATTTATTCAACAAAATAACTATCCTCCAAACTTGTGTAAAATACAAATTAGAAGATGGATATTTAGAACCTGAAAAGTATGTAGTAATGACACTGAAAGGCTTCAACAAATCACATATCTTTTCCCCACGGTTCCACTCATCCTCTGAAGGCAATGACACATAATTTGAGTAAAAATACGCCATGCTTTCAAACGCTGCCCTGAACTTCAAAGCTCTGACAAGCATCTCATATGTGGAATTCCATATGGTTGGAACATCAAGTGATAATCCAGCTCCACTCTTGATTCCAACTCTCTCTACACAAGCTGCAAAAGACTCTATTCTTTGTTGAGATGCTTTCACATATCTGACACTTTCCCTAATGTCATGTAAAAGATCCTTTGCTAACCCTAAGCCCTGTTTCACTATCAAATTCAAGATATGGGCACAACATCTAACATGCATAAATTTCCCATCACATAGCAAACCACTCCCACTAATCATCTGAAGCCGACCTTTAAGGATATTCTGCATACTATCATTGTTAGTAGCATTATTCAAAGTAATAGAGAATACCTTCTTCTCTAAACCCCATTCCTTCAAACAGTCAAAAATCTTAGTAGCAATCTCTTCACCTGTGTGTGGACACTTTAGATCACAAAAAGCTAAAATCTTGCTGTTCAATCTCCAACTATCATCAATGAAAGAGGCAGTTAAGCATATATACCCCATGACTGTGGCACGAGCCAACCATAAATCGGATGTAAAACAAACCCCACCATGATGCTTTGCAAAGACCTCTTTCAGCTTCTCCTTTTCTATCTCATATCTCCTAAATACATCAGCTACAGCAGTCTGTCTACAAATAGGCTGACAACCAGGATGAAGATATAGGTTTCTTGCTCTAACTTTCTCATATTCCACATATCGAAATGGAAAATCATGGTAAATTATGATATCGCTAGTCATCTCTCTATCTACCTTATGATCATAAGCAGACCTATCTATCTTCTTTGGTATCTTTGGACACTTCTCTAAATGACGAAGCAAGCTTTTTGTTCCATGTGTTCTAGTATTAATCACCAACTTAAGCCCACAATGAATACACTGGCCTCTTTCCTTGCCATCACTTTCAACCCCAACTGATTTAAATTCTTGCCAAACAGATGAAGTTAAACGTCTCTTACGTGAAGGCTGGCCTGATTGTGGTGCTTGAGTTGATTGAGTTGCTTGATGAGCTGTTTGAGTTGCTTGAATGGCACTTTGATATGTGTCATGCATTTCTGTTTCTCCTTCATTCATAGCACTTTCTTCATTCATAGCATCTTCTTCATTCATATCAATGTATTCACTATAAGCATTGAGAGTTGCTATGGTATTAAGAGATTCCAAATCCATTCTGCAAAATCTGAAACAAGAGACTCTAGCTATATCAACATCAAGTTCCAAAATGTGAATCATAAACGTGTTGAACACATAGAGAATAAATAAAAAAGGAACAACACGAAATCACAAAGGTTTTGTTGTAGTCTTACATGTTACACGAAATAGATCAGTTTTGTTGTTAGAATTTAAACATCCAAATCAAAATCAGAAGCAAAATCGAAAGATGAATTACCTGCTGTGAATGAGAAAGGGGAATCAAAGATGGAATCCAAATGTTGAGAAAGGGGAATCGAAAGATGTTGAAAAAGGGGAATCGAAAGATGGAATCGAAGATGTTGAGAAAGATAGAATCGAAGATGTTGAGAAAGGGTTTGTTTAGAATGAAAAACCCAAATCGTTTCTTCCTTGTTTTACCCAAATCTCTTTGTATCGTTCATGAGCTCACTGCGTCTCATCAATGGACGATGGAAGAGAAAACCCTAATATTGGGGAAGACAACAATCGATTTGTCAAAAGAATAAGTAAAAAAAAAACCCCAAACAAAACAGGCACCCTTATATTTTACGGGTACGCCCATTAAAGAAACGGGCTTAAAAAGGTAAGCCCATTTCAGACCCTTTTATGTTTACATATTATTAAACGGGTGACGGGCCTATATTTTTATACCGAGCCCATTTTGACCCGCGGGCATGATGCCCATTTTAACATCGCTAGATGGTAACGAGATCTGTAATCTGAATCTCATATGTTTGTGGGGATTATTGTAAATTAAACCTAATCGTGGGGATTATTGTAAAAAAAATGCAAATAAATCGGTTTCCATTTGTTGGGCACAAAACAAATGTCATAAGAAAAAAAAAATCGTTTTTACACTAGTTCTTTGTACATAAACGGCAAATATAAGAATAAGAATAAGAATCTTCCAACTCAGGTACGATTACTTCCTTTTTGGATTGTGTAGAATGTGGATAATATAGAAATCAAATGAGAGCCTTTGCCGGAAGGTTGATTAAAGTGTAACTTTGATAGTAGTTTTAGATTCATAAACAATGGGAATTGAATGGATAATTTGAAATGTAAGCTGAATAATTAAGTACTCTGAATAATTATCATTTGGATAAAGACCCCGCCCCTAAAAATTAAATAGTTTTTTTTTGGCGGGTATTGCCACGCGGCTTAATTACGACCATTCTCTCAAGAATAAGAGGTAATAATAGAACGCACTGTATAGAGTACTCCCCCGCTTTTCTCGGGTTTCCAAAGGCCGGTCACTCCTTACTCGACAACTCAAAGTTTACCAGAATCCTCGTTTACCCTACGTGCACTATTTAGCTCTGCCTACTCAGATCACGTTTTTATTTGTCTATTTTGTTATTGGCTGATTCCTAGGTACATAACTGACTTCGGCCAATCCTTACTCGACAGCTCCGTCCTTTCTTAGCTCATAGCCATGAAACTCATTTAGTTTCAGATTGTGTGAGATTACAGAATGTTCAAACTCCTTTACAGGCAGAAGCAAATGGATTTTTTTATGTTCTACAACATGTTTGGGCTATAGGAATGTGAAATGTATGATTTGAAGGAGACAATAATTAAGGAGCTCGTAAATGTCATCAATAAGAAGGAAGACAATTTGGAAATTGGAAATGTTTTATATGATGTTGGATACAGAAGCTTCCACTATGCTTTGTTGATCCCATTAACAGAGGGAAAAACCAGATTGCTGATCTTCTTTGCAAACTTATTTATGATGCTTCTGATTTATTTTTTACCTATTTTGTTCCACCTGTGTGGATGATTTCATATTTTTATTTTTCTTATATAGTTTAATATTAATATTATAAGAAGTTTAAAAAAAACGGCAAATATAAATTCAGTTTTAATTTTTGTTAAGCAATATCGTTGATTTTCTTTTTGGTTTAAGCGTTCGTGGGGATTATTGTTAGGTTAAAAAAATAATAATAATAAAAAATAAAAACTCACGTTTAATAAGAACTTTTTTCTGTCACTAAAAAAATCTTCAAAAGTTTTGAGTATATAAAAACCCATAATAAAGTAAGAACAAGATACAAAAGAGCCAAAGGAAATACAAAGAGTCATCATCACACGATATGGGAATTGCAACAATGTCACTGACATGATAAACAGGGATTGAAAAATTGTATCTTGTTTTCTACTGAAAGTTAAAAACAGAAGCAATTCAATACAGCAGTGGATATAAAAAATTATAGATAATTAAAAAATTAAGCTAGATTATAGTCTTACGAAACAGTTTGATTGAATCTAGCAAATATAACAAGAATTTCTCTCTGACAGACAACAACGAGAGATATGTTGACTCATAAGTCACACGAGCCTGGTTGGTTCAACTAGTACGGGCTATACTGTGTCCAAAACAGTGGGTACGGGTAATATGGATAAACCGGATAATACTGCGGTGCATCCTGCTGGTACCTGAACATGAAAAACCACGAAATTTAGGTAATTACAAGTTAATTCCACAAGATATTTTCAAGTTTATAAAAAAAAAAAAATTACCAGCAGGGTACATAGGTAGCTACTTGTTGATCTGCCGTTAAAAGAACAAAAAGTTTATGTTAAATTTTTTTTTTGTATCGATGCAAAGAGAATACAATCAAAATCGAGAGAAGTGAGAGTAAAGAACCGTTTTGATTATTGTTAGCCCTAGCACCAAGATAAGCAAGATTGCACTTGGCTACTCGTCCGTCTATGACCGGGAACTGATTCTGGCAGGCTCTCGTTGCAGATTCAGCATCTCTAAACGTGACCTAATAATTCATTCAAAATTCCTCTATAAAAATTTAGGTTATATGTTCTTGGCTAGTGCGGAATAGTATTTTTATATTGTTCGATACTTACAAAGCCAAAGCCCTCTGATCGCCAAGTTTCTCTATTATAGACCACATTAGCATGAATAATTTCACCAAACTGTTCGAAGAAGCTTATCAAGCCTTCTTCTCTTGTTGTCCAAGGCAAGCCTCCCACGTATATCTTTGTGTATGTCGTGTTGAAGTTTTGGTTCACGTTATCTTGAGACATGTCTCTGTCACAAAGTCTAAAAAGTGATTAGAAAGTCGGACTTTAGCGGGGAATATTCATATAAGGAAAAGAAAAAAAATTAAAGGTATGAACTGAACAACAATGTAAGAACGTTCCAATTTATATGTAGGACTTGAGAACAGTCCAATAAGAAGAAATCCAACAAAATCACATGTTGAATAGGATTAGAAAAATCTGCTATATAGTCCAACTCTAAGTAGGACTTGAGAGAGGACAAGAAAGTTGAAAGTTAAATCAACCAAGTGCCCAAATCAAAGAACCTGCTTAGTAGATCAGTAAAGGTTCGAACACGGTGATGATGAAGACTATGCCAAGGTTTGATGAGAACTTTAGTAATTTTAGCACAACCTATACTACAAGATAAATATTACTTATTAGAATCCAAAATACAGATGAGGTGGAACAAGAGAGAATGGCACAAAGTCAAAGTGATTTAGGAACCGAATAAATCTATATAAATCAATCATAAATATAAACGAATCAGAATTCACAGACACAAATAAATTTGTAGAGTTGTCAAAAAAAAATAAAAAATTGTAGATAAATTTTAAAATCTGTAGATGTATATCCAAATTCTTAACACTGGAAATAAAAGAAAAATAGATTATGATAGACTACACAAATTTCGCGGTTCGGATTAATTAAGTAGCGTGTGTGTTAGGTCTAAATGTATTTTTTACTTTGGTCAGGTCACATCTAAACTCTAAAGATATTCTTCACACATAATCATCACTAAACTCTTCAAGTCTCACTCTGACTGCTTCCATCGGACATTGAATCGATAATCATATTTATCATTCTAGTTGACGAAACTCTTAGTGTCGAAGGCAACTTTGACTCTATCGCCATATCCGTTAAGCTGTTCGATTCTTTGTCGACAATATTGGTAGACTGATACGGCCTATTCGTTGGGTTGTATTGGATCCGCAATATGACCCTAGCTACATGGCTAATACAACCCAACAAATAGGCCGTATCAGGGATCATTTTGCGGATAATAATGGTTAATGATCCATTACAGAACCGAAAGACTCCATTGAAACTGACAGGCATTTCTTGTTCTTCACAAATCTATCAGATTATCGTATTTAAGATTTCGGAAAATATAATATTAGTAATTTGACTTGCTTCTGTTTAATTCAATGAATTTAAAGATTCAAGAACGACTTAACAAATTCCAATCGATTTAGCATTGACCGAATATAACTTCATATAGTTAATGCAAGCGACTGTTTAACAGACGCAAAGATTCATAAAGAGGCAAATAAAAGAGGACATGCAAAATAAATAAATAAAAGTGGTGATCACACCAAACTCTCGAAATTCCTAAATCTGGCTGCTCTCATCAGACATAGGATTAGTAGTCATTATTTCATCATTCAAGCTAAGTGGAGATCTTGGTGTCGAAGGCAACGAGCTTATAATCAAACCCCGAGACTCCGCTCGATTCTCTCTCGGCACGTTCACAGACTGATGCTGCTGATACGTTGTGGTATTAACCCAAGAGTAATTTTGGTAATACTGTGGATCATAATCATATTGCGGGACATACTGCGGAACATACTGTGGAACATACTGCGAATAGTTATTTTGCGGATTATTTCCTTGTGGAGCATACTGCCACTGTAGATTATACTGCGAATAATGTTGCTGATAGTGTTGGTTCCTGAATATTGCAAAACAATGAAATTACATTAGTTTCATGTTGATCAACAAAACCATGACTAGAAAGTAGAAACTATACTATGTTTCATATGGAAAATAAATCCGGAGAAAAAACTACTAGTACAATAATAAAAATTATACCACCAGTAAGGTTCAACATAGGTAGCTAATGGTTGATGGAGATTTGCAAATTGTTGCTGGTTTCGCATAAAACTTTGGGATAAATAACAAAGATCGTCGCTACGAAAACCGGTTATGTTGGGCTGGTTATGGTTAATGTTATCAGAAGCCAGTCCGCAATTGGCTATTCGTCCGTCTATGGTTGGATTCTGATTCACGCAGGCGCTCGTTGCCGATTCTGCATCTTTGAACGTGACCTGAACAAGAATTCATAACTCATGATTGAAATTACATTCCATATAGTTTTTTTAGCAAAAAAAAAAAAAAAAAAAAAAAAAAAAACTATATGCAATGTAATTATTGGTTACTTACAAATCCATATCCCTTTGATCGTTCTGTTGCTCTATCGCAAACGACATTAACATGGATAATTTCTCCGAACTGCTGAAAAAAACTTCTCAAGCCTTCGTTTCTTGTTTCCCAAGGCAAACCTCCCACGAATATCTTCGTGTATGTTGTGTCGAGGTTTTGGCGTTGAGACATGTCTCTC